>CAJNIZ010001098.1:8181-27281 GCA_905231905.1 Symbiodinium pilosum
CCCCCACCCCCCTGCCAACCCAAATCCAAAAAGTGGCACGCCTTCCACGGCGGCGAAAAGCTCGAAGGCCAAAAACTACCATCAAGGGGTTGCGAGTGGTGTGCTAGAGTTGCAACAGGACGGACGAGTTGGTACTCGGGACTAGGGGTTTCCTGGGATAGAAGGATTGCGGAACCCTAAACCCTGAACCTTAAGCCCTAAACCAGAAGCCAGTGAGGGTCACGACTGTGGCATAAAAAGCCTACAAGAAACAATGTTTCAGTCGTCTCCTTGACATTGCTGCAATCCCATAAGCAACGAACATGACCAGTTTGATCATACGTCAAGCGCGCAATGACTAGACATGGATTTTCTTTCCTTTCCCAAGGTTGTCGAAACCTTTGATCCTAAACCCCGCAGAATTATCCCCTAATCCTGGAATAATGACATGCATGAGCATTAACCCCAGTAACCCTAAGCCCAATCCCCTACACCCAAAGCACAAGCTCGGAATTCTTAACCCCAGGCCCCAAAATGCAACCCTAAACCCCTAAACTCTAAGCCCCAACACCCTGAACCCTAAGCTTCCCTCATCGCAGCACCCTTCAAAGCAGGCTTGTCAGCGGCCAGCACCCTCGTCCTTCCGACCGCATCCCAAACCTCGCTGTCGACAAAGATCTCCGACAAAAGGCCCATCCCCAGGGGGCCTAATGCCCCTTTGTTACGGAATGTACCATAAATATTCTATGTTGAGGGTTTAGGGGTATTTCACCCCCAAATAATGGAGACTCACATGGAAAGGAATATACTAGTAGAAGATGAAATGGAAACTGGGGGTATACACAGGTTACCTTGGGTTAGCTGGGAATGAAGGAATGGAACAGAAATGGAAATTACTATAGTCGGTTATATATAGGGACTACTATAAGAATCTATTCCTCTTCGTTCCTAGCTAAGGAAGGGCGCATAGTGAGGTTTTGGGTTTTGGGTTAGGATTTTGGGTTTGGGGTTTGGGGTGAGGGACCTTGATAACCCCAAACCCTATAAAAATGAGCTTATAATTGTGACTAGAATAGAGTTCTAATTTGGGGGGTTGAGGGCCCAAGATAACTACCAACATTATAGTTCTAGATTCCTCGTATAGTCGCTGAATAGGTAACCTCAAATAGGCCTCACAGGATATTGGGAAACATGCAGGCTAAAGGAGTATGGAACAGCTACCACAGCTATGATACATTTACTTGTTCAAGGGCTGTATGAGCTATGAGTCAAAGCGCTGAACCTTAGCCCCCAAACCGCAAAGCCAGAACCCCAAAGCCTAAAGCCTAGACCCTGACACTTTATGCCAATGTCTTGAATTCATCCTTGCGTACTACTTGAGGGTATTACTTTCTACTCCCGCTATATCCCTGGAAGCTCCCAGGGTAGCACTTGCTCGCGAAACTCCCTAGACCCTAAACCCTATCCACCCTAAACCCTGTATACCCATCACCCCTCACTATTAAAAGGGTCCTCTTGCCCTATTCCTGTGCCCCTAGCATCCACACGGTTTAGTGTTTAGGGTCTTGGGTTTAGGGATCTACCCTACAGAAAAGAAGGGCCAAACTGAATCCGCTGCTTAGAGGCCGACCATTCTAGCCTGCGCCGCTTGTGAGCTCCAGGCCATGTTTAGGATTTAGAGGTTTAGGGTTTGGGGTTTAGGGGTTTAGAGGTTTAGGGTTTGGGGCTTAGGGGTTTAGAGGTTTAGGGTTTGGGGTGTACGGGTTTAGAGGTTTAGGGTTTGGGGTTTAGGGGCTCAGAGGTTTAGGGTTTGGGGTTTAGGGGTTTAGAGGTTTAGGGTTTGGGGTTTAGGGGTTTATGGTTTGGGGTTTCGGGTTTAGGGCTTTGGGGCTCGGGCTTGGGGTATGGAGTTTAGGATTTCACATAATACGTGAAGGTCCAACGTACACAAGGATATACAGGGTTCGGGGCATATACCTAACATCAAAAGATGCCCTATGATGACAATCATTTTCAATCGGGCCTATCTGGATTTCTGAGTAGATGATGAGCTTAGAAGTCCATATATTATGTTTTTGAGTTGTTGCTTTCGGGACTAGAGGGTGCAGTTTAAGCTTAACGGCCTAGGGAAGAAAGCGCTGCACAATGGATGGTGTTTTACTTTGGGGAGGCAAACTTGGTTTGCTGCATAGTACAGCGTATGAGACCACACAAAACCTTCCCTGAGCAACAGAAGCATGTTATCCTGCCATGCATGATTGCAATGATTGTATTGCATAGTCGATTATCACAAGGTACAAGGGAGGAGTCTGAATTGGTTTGACTGCAGTAGTCAGGGGCTCATTCATTCAACATGACCAGCAGAAGATCAGGCAACCCCAACCCTAAGCCCACAGTAATAGTTCTTAGATTCTGAGCCCGGACGTCTTCATCCAAGCTGCTCGAACTCCAGCCAAAATCCAGAGCTTCAACCCAGGCGCCTGATGCTCTGAGCGAAGTTCAGGCGGATCTGAAGGTCGTTTGTGCTTGGGCCGACGTTTAGCATAGGACTTGAGGCAATCTTTGAGATGCTTGCAAATTTTTTCTGCGACTTCGTAGAAGCCTTCTATGCATACACCAAATCAGCAGATTTTGGTGGGTCATTGGCATTAGATTCCGATTCGACATGATGGATAAGCCGGATCATGCTACGAATCTGAGGGAAGTTAAGGACGAACGGGGACGAATTCCTGAATGAAGCGTTTGGGGACTTTCTGAGGTGTGAATTTCGGTCGCAGCGATGGCGAGGACTTGCACAGCCTACCGAGTAGCATCCTGGGTGGCGGTTGCCAGCTGCGGGCCATTCACGGCCTGTCTGGTACCTGGGACCACGTGCAAGAATTCCTGCGTGTGTTTTGTCAGTTAGCCCAAACGACATAATTCTCTTAATCCTTGGCTTCTTCGGGTGGGCGCTTGCGCTATGGCCTTAGGAATTAACATCTGTGAGGCAGGCTCCAGGCTTTTGTGAACCATGTCCAGCACTTTGCTTCTGGGTCCTGAGGCCCTAACAATAAGCCGTGAGCCCAAGCCCTGCCCCTGCTGACGGATTTTCCCGAAACTGCTGCAGGCCCCGTGCCCATCGAGGCGAGTTCGTTCTCCGATCTTGCCACTTTGCACCACTCCTTTGGCGGTGTAGGCCTAAACCTCTGCAGCTAAACCTCTGCAGCTACCTGGGCACCATGTGGTACTCCCAAGGATCCCTGTAAAGACTAGTGTCCTCTTCGAAGGCGGATTCATATATACTTATACATATATGTAAGTGTGTGCACTTGTAAATAAATAGAAATATATATATATATATATCCATTATGGTGCCCCATATTGTTTTAAAGGAGGGGTACTGGTGAGTAAAGATCAATAAGACCTTTCACCACGAACTTGCAAGCCTAGACATCGAGGGTGTGCCAAGATGCGCGGTCAGGTTTTTGGGGACACAGGACATGGAGCTTTCCCAAAATTAGGTACATTTTGGGGATTTATAAGGACTATAGTATTGGGGGGGTTCCCCTATTTAGGGAAACCATCACATAAACACTTCAAGACGGAAGCATCGTGGCAGGGTCCTTGTTTTCGGCGCTGACTTAACAAGTATTCTTGATTGCATGCACTTGTCAGGCTTGAGACAGCGCAGCTAAGGTGAGCTCGGATACAGGACGGGAGGAAGAATCACATTTTTGGGTATTTCTCCACATGAAGGCACCTTCCCATTGGGGAACCAAACCTCAAACCCTAAACCCACTATATTGCCCTATACACGGTAACTCCCGTAATTCGGCAGGTTTTCCGTAGCTCATGTTTTGGCCCTGAACCCAGAGCGCCCAAACGCCCTGAACTCCTTGAGGTTCCCGAAAACCCGAAACCCTAAGCCTTACCTGGACCCTGGATGCTCGGCAGCAAATTAAAGCGACATCACCTTAAATGCTTAGGCCCTAGGGTATACCCCTCAAGAGGTCAGACATCGGGTCCAGGTAGTCCTTGAACTGTATAATGTAGATGCTGAAATAATTGTTAGTCTTGCTCCCCGCATTGCCCGCAGAGCTATAAATCCTTATCGTACTTCCCATACAATCTTATACCTAAACCCCAAACCCTAAACCCTAAACCGGGCGACCTTCTCAGGAGCCCCTACGCTTCACTGGCAGAGATCCTTGCGCTCCACGAAGTCTTCACTTGAAAGCTACATCCTCGCAAAGTCAGCGGTGCTGCCCTTGGTGAGAAACGGACTGGAGGTATATGAAGTGATATGATGGTTCCATATAGGGTTTGGTGGGTATCACCTACTAAATGAAGACTCACATGAGAAAGAACACTGAAAATGTCACGGAAAGACTCCAGGGCTTGGTTCTGCGGACGAGGGTTTAACACACATGGCTTGAAAATTTGCTTCAGGATTGTTTCCGTTGCTTAAAAAATGAGCCCCAGCTTTCTTGTGGAATCTCAAACTTTTAGCCTTCAACCCTCCCAGAACTCTATTTCCGTAGTCTTCTGGGTAGGGGTCCGAAAGCCCAGAATAGGTGCTTTGTATACACTTTACCTCCCAAAGTGCGCATTATATGTGGGACTGGATCCCCAGAGTGTGGCTTTCAAACTTTCAACCTGAACCCTGCTACTCGCTCTTGTGGAGAAGACACACTGGGGAAGCACCCGAAACCCTAAGCCTTAAACCCTAAACCTGAACCTTAAGCCTTAAACCCTAAACCCTTAGCCCTAAACACCCTAAACCCTAAACCCCAAATAGTAGTTTCCATTTTCTCTGCCATTATCCCCATATAACCCTAATAACCCTAAATCCTAAATAGTAGTTTCCATTTTCTTGTCCATTATCCCCATATAACCCCTCATAACCCTTAACCCTAGCTTGAGGTGGAGAAGAAGCAGTGGGGAAATCATGCCTGGCCTCGCCTTTGCGCGGCCGTCCAAGGCTTTTGGGAGCTGCCAGGGTTTAGGGTTTAGGATTCATGGTTTAGGCTTTGGGAGTACAGTTTTGGGGTTGAGGATTTCCGGATTGCAGTTTAGGCCTTAGGCATTGGTGCGGAGTATAGGGGTGGGATGTACGGTCCAGGCTGCAGGGTTGAGGGTTACAGTCTAGGACGTGGGGCGTTTAGAGTTTGTTCCATCTTCTGGGTGCACAAGCATGACATGTTTAGCTATGGGGACGACATCTTCTCCAACCTCTATTGGACTCTGTCTCTCTCTCTCTCTTTCTGTATATACATATATATACATGTTTATTATACTGCAAGTTTGTTAGGGGGTAGAGGGCTTACTATTCGGGGAGGGGATGTTTATGGGTCGAGCTTTGTAAGTTTTGCTATTTATTCGGTCCCTGGGGCCATAGCAAGGAGTTGTATGGGGTTCATGTCAATGTAGGGTATGCGCATATATTCTTACAGCCACAGACTTATAAATGCTCTCACGTTTTTTGTGCTCACATGGGGAGCGCAGAAGAACTTCAGAGAGGCTATATCGGTTTGCTCAAAAATGGGAGAGAAAATGTCGGAGGTTCTTGGGAGACTTGGTAATGTAGACCCCTTATCAATAAACCCCATCCCCTTAATAGGGACTATCATAGGGATCTTAATAGTAAGGCCCTTAAAAGGAGGGGTTGATTAATCATGGGTCTACATTATCTTCCTTGGAGACCTTCATGGCTGGCAGTCTATACTATTGTCGCACATCACTGAAACCTTAACTAAAAGAGCCCTTTCTCCTGTTTTCAGGGTTTAGGGTATAGGTTTTAGGGTCAGACCCTGTGTTGTGGCCCAAGCATCAGCAGTGCGACGTCCAGGCTGCATTATCTTCTCGCAGCCTTTCTTCGTGGCAGCCAGGTTATTGCTCCTGGGGCTATTGTTGGATACAGGGCTTGGATTCGACCAGGTCAGTTGCCCTTTCGTACACCTTTGATGGTTTGGAGTTTAGGCATTTGGGGTTCTTTGGGGGCATCAAGTCTTTTGGGATGGTTCGGAATGGCGTCACCCTTACTCTCGCCATACCCGTCCACAGCAAGGCCCCCGTAGTCCACCTAAGCTCCCTAGGTTTCCTGGGGTTCCCGACAGTGACCTCAGCCTTCAGAAGCCTCATTCGTTTGGCCACCTGCCCTTAGCCAAACTAACATGGAAACCCAAATGCGTTGGCTTAAAAGGGCATTTGTTGCCTCCAGATGCGGATCCTGCACTTGAGTGGGTATTCAGGGTATACAGAGGGTAGAAAGAGCGTCTAAGTAGATGAGGGCTTGGAACAATGCAAAGGGACAACTTTTGGTGCTGGGGGAACTGGGCGGCAAAGTAACAAGTGCCAGCAAATCTGACACGCCTCAAAAACCTGACTTCGTAATTCTCACTACCAAGCTCAAAAATTTACCCCTAAGCCCGGAGCCCAACATCCTAAACCCATAACCTTGGGTAATATTGGGGATAATGGAAAATGAAATGGAAACTACTATAGTATATTGGGGTTATATTGGGGTAATATTGGGGATAATGGAAAATAAAATGGAAACTACTATAGTGTATTTAATCCATTATCCCAAAATGCTGAATCATGGGCCCTCGCTCTTCAGCGCCCTTCCGCTTGGATTAATTTTCGTTGCCTCCCCCTAGTAAAGAGCCCGCCGCTCTCTCAACAATAAATACTCCCAACACAAGGGCTTTGTACATTTCTCATTTGATGGTGCTGGGGGTTGCTACCGTAAACCCTGGTGAGGGAACTACTCCAGGATCGCAGAGCGCTGTCTGCTACCCTTCGCTTTGAGGTCGCCGCTTCCTGTGACTGGTCCATGACGGGTTTAAGGTGCACGTGCATGTTTCTCAAAATCCAGGCAGTCCTTTTGCACATCCTAAGGTCCCGAGAGGCTTTCAGTTTTGCGACTTCAGGGGTGAAACTCAAAACTGAGTAGTATTTGGGTGGATGAGCAGGAGAACACATGATATTTCGGGAAACCTGGATATGGGTACCCATATGGCCAACTTAGATTGAGGTGGGGGTGGGTAGGAGGAAGTATCCATTTTCTGCAAATGCATCTCTTTTTAATGGAATGTTGCAGTGGGTTTTTCCAGGATCCTTACATATCCCGAGGACACACAAATCCCTTTAAACTGTATCTGGAGACTTATTTGGAGAGCCCAGCCCTGCGCGAGCTATAGTCTGAACTCCTTAAAGGCGGGTAAAGGGGATTAATACAGGGGACTGCAATAGCGATACTAGGAGGTTCGACTATGGCTCACATGGTTGTGGCTCAGTTATTAGGTTTGGCTTTAGATGATCAAAGGCAAGGTCTCAGCGTTCACGGTCGCTTGAAGGGTCAGGGGAACGAACTTACACCGGAGTAAGTATACTTATAACCTAAGCCATACAAGAATCCTAGATTTCCCCATTGAACCCATTTGCTCAGTCTCCATGACCACCAAGGTCTCTAAACCCTGAAACCTGAACCGTAAAGCCTAAAACCTACTAAGTCCCCACAGGCCTCCAAGTCAGGCTTGGGGTGGCTTCAGGTTCATGGCAGAATATAGGGATGACTGAGGCGTCACATGTCCAGCTGGCTGCCAGACAGTCATAAGCCCCAAACCTTGAATTCTGTAAACCCCACATACAGAACCTCACTGTCCATTTCATATTCCACAGGATTCTCCATTGGTGGTTGGGCGAATGACTCCTATGTTTCAACAAAATGCCTTTGGCGCCCCACCTCCACTCCCCCAATAAAGTACCCCTATGGAATAGGGGAAGATTCATGATTTGAAGGTGGGGTTGATGGGGGAAGTCTGTAGGTCCTTAGGATCCTGAAGGGAATTCGACATCCGATCCCTGTTTGGCACATTCTGAGCGGTCATGAAAGGGACGTAGCCGTCTCAAAACGTATGGTCTGCACGTCCTAGGTGTCCGGTAAGGAACCTTATACGTTTTGTACAAGTAGGTAAGTAAGGAAGCAAGCAAGCAAGTAAACAAAAGCCGCGATTGAATCTAATCTGAAAGGTGTATCTTAGCAACGCCTTAGATAGTGGACAATGAAGGTCCAAAATCCTAAGCCACGTGGATCCCAGCCAGGTTTCTTTGACCGTGCTTGTGGTCCTGCTGATTGCGGAACAGTTTCTCCGATTTGGGGTCCTCTTCTTGGCCAAGTGGCTGCTAATCGGTCGCTACCGTCCAGGCGAACATGACATCTATAGCATGAGGCTGGGCTGCAAAGGATGAGGCGGATTCCTAAGGGCCCCCCAATAGTACTCCCTCTATATCCCATTATAATAGTAGTTTCCATGTTCTTTTCATTCTCCCTAAACCCTAATCCTATACCTTATATACCCCATTATAGGAGTTTCCATTTTATTTTCCATTATCCCGTGTATCCCCTGTGTAACCCTAATGTTGCCCTAATGGGTACTTGTTATTTGAAGGATGGGGCGCAGGGACCAAACTGCAAGGTGTGGGGGCAACAAGGAACAACTTGTAAGGTCATAGGCGTCGTAGAGCTTACAGTGCTTTGGGGTTTGGGAATAGCTATCCCCACGAAGCCAGTTCAAGCATGAGTGCTGCTTTGAGGAATTGCCATCATAGGGATGGAGGCTGAATAAGTAGGTGCCAAGCCCCGTTGCAATGCCATTTGCCGCAGGCTCATTCTTGCTTCAGGTACCTTGAACCTTTGAACACCCTAAACCCCAAACCCTAAACCCTAAAACCCTAAACCCTAAACCCTTAAGACTTGAAAACTGGCAAAAGGCGAGCTCTCTCAAGGCCTGTGGCTCCAGCCCTGCCACCCAGCCAGGAAGTAAATCTGAAAGTTCCCAATTAAGGCCCCAACCCCGACCCCCAGCCATATGTGCCTGCATGCTGTGTGGTTTAGGGTTTAGTGTTTAGGGTGTCTCGCGGCTTAGAGTTTAGGAGTTCCTTGAATAGACCCCCCGAGATACCTGCGTTTTGACGGTAAGGAACACTGGAGAAGGATCCGACTCGGAAACTGATGTGTAGTCTTGAAGCTCTAGTGCTTGAATTCTGTATACATCCCAGGCCCTAAAGAGCTAAATGCTGCTAATCGTTTATCCTCGCCTCTGCAAGCCTCACGCAAACTCAGGATGTATCTGCGCCACTGGATTGTTGAGTTCCTTGCAAAGGGCGCCATTGTCGGCCAGAACGCTCATCAGGGAAGCTGGTCTATCATAGAAACCAGACTCGCTGCTTGCGATTCTACTGCATGATGCCATCAGGCGAGTTCGTACTCTATTCTTTGAGTGGCACTGTCGCAAGTCAGGTACCCACATTGTTTACCACTCCGTGTAAAGATCCAGTGTATGTCACAGCATGCCTCAACTACTATATTGAAGCTGCGTAGGCCAAGGCATGCCTAATTTCCATGGCTGCAAATGTTGCAAAACTGTTTCATGCAATAGAAGGGTTTAGGCTTAGTGGTCAGGGCTCGAATTTTTGGAGCGTGCCCCAACACCATCATTGGATAAGGAGCCTTTACCCTCAAGAACTCCCGCCAGCATAGATCATGCGTGAGCCAAATGAAAGATAGAGTCAAGCTTCGGGACACATTACACTACAGCAACAGAAGGGTTGCCAGCGCAAATAATGCTTCAGCGGCTTCTTTTGTTGCGGTAGGTAAAAGTTGGATAAAAGATGTGATATGAATATATTAAGCTCTTAATATGACCCCTTGTACAGATTGTTGAAGGAGCATCTTGATTCCTTGCAAGAGCCCATGGGGCCTGACATCAATCCAAGGCTTAATTTGGTTTGGCGTAGCATTCAAGAACTCGGGTGTGACACCCACTGTCGGGCTATTCAAGTGCCCAGTATAGACAGTGAGATTATGTCTTGTCCTCCTTAGTGTTGCAGAAGTTTTGATTTTTACCTGAAGCCCGGAACTGCACGTGAACTGCAATCACTTTGACAGGCCTCTTCACATAAGTGTAGGTGAAATGTTGTTGAGGCTGTTGCTTTACCGTGTAGAAGCCTCAATAGGGCTTCAGGGTTTAGGGCAAACGCGTCATGCTTTGAACGCCTCAGATCCCTGTAATATACCCTCTACTACATGAGTGTAGCAGGATAGACCGCAACAACTTATTGTCACTGCTTAGGCTCCTGCATGAGGCAGCGAGACTTCTTGTGTAAGCTAAAGCTGGTGTTTTATGATTTATGACGGGTCAGGGTTGAGAGTTTTGGATACATTGTTCCAGATGCCCAACACCAGTTTGCCTTCAGCTTTCGCAACAGATTCTTTCAGGCTTAAATGGGTTTCGGGGGCCCGATATAGACCCCCCAAAGTTGAAACCTTGGACAACTCATCCCACGAGTTTTAGGCCTTAACGCCCTGAACTTTAAATGGATGTATAGGGGTTATAGGGGTTATATTCAGAAGATAGAATATGGTGTATATATATGGGGATTTTATTATAATATACCCAAAGCCATAAATATTCTATCTACTTAAGGGGGGGCTATACACTCACAACCCCCGACCTTGAACTGATTCCTGAAACCCAGACGCTCAGAGTCTGCATGTCAAACCTAGGCAGCAGCCTCGCGTTCCTCGTCGTCCGGAACTTGGCTCCTCGGATGACAAGACTAGCTGCCGGGGCATCTGGCGTGCAGAGAGTGTAAGTTCCTTTGTACAAAGTAACCAGGCAAGCAACAAAAAAAGCAAGCAGCCGTATAACCCAGTATAACCCCAATATAACCCTCATACATCCTATTATATCCTCAATATAACCCCAATAGGCAGACGGTGGGTTGCAGTAGATTTGGGGTGGGCATGGGGTGCAGCAGTGGCAGGAACAATAGAAAGCACAAACCAAGAAAACTTGAGAACGCTTGTCAGTCTTGCCAACGGTGAGCATATTGCACTAGTACTTACTGGTTCTTAGTTAGGGAACGAGGGAATATAATTCCTGTACAACCCCTATATACCATGTTGATGTTTTCCCTACTGAGAATGAGTCAGCTAGGCAAATGTGCACAGTAGAAGAGATTCCTCGCAAACCTCATGCTGCGATGTTGGTTGGCCATGCTCTGGTGTGCTGCTTATGTTGCTGAGAGAAGTCACACGAATTCCGGAGCACGACGCTGCAACTTATCTCCCCATTTTCCATGCAGGGTTCTTGTCTGGCCTAGAAGTGTGAACTCTAGAAATGCGGAAAGACCCTCAGTGCGTGTTGTTTGGGTCAGGGGCGCGCGCTCAGAAACAGTGGTATGACAAGAATTAATTAGGGCTCAGCGTTTGGGTAGAGCTCAATGGAAATACCTATATCCCTTGCGGTTACTATTAAAGTGCGGGGGGCCCAACCTCGAACCCAAAATACACCCAGTGTGCATGTCTTTCTCTTTGTTCTTGTCCATCTTATTCTGCGCTATTGGGGTAATATCCCCCGACTTCTATATAGTCCCTACATAGTCCAGGACCTATGATATAAATCCTATATAACCCACAACAGAGTATCCTGTACTTCCCAAACCCAAAACCCGAAACATAAACTGCGGTGTCCTGCGAAACCATGGTTGAGGCTCTCCGTGCTTTGGGCGCTAACATCTCCGTCTCTTCAGTGCTCACCGCCAGGCTTGAGACCTACTACAGCGCCCTAACTATTATGTAGGGTTTGAGGGTGTGGAGTTTAGGGTTTGAGGGTGTGGGGTTTAAGGTTTGAGGGTTTAGGGTTTGATGAACTCGAGTTTGAGGGTTTGGTGTTTTGAGTTTGAATGCTTAGGACTCAACTGGGCTCATACGGTTTTGTACAGGGTTCCGTAGGGGCGATATAGGGCCTTGGCGCTACCTCAACAATGGAGAATTTAAATTGGCAAGAAACGAAGTATCAAATGAATACTGGGGTCATGTAGGGGCTTATAGGCAATGTCTACCCATTAATGATTGGTCGTACCCAAGGGTCCCCCTAGTTTTTTAAATGAAAACTTTTGCCCCAAAACAAAACCCTCAACCGTGGCGGCCAGGGTGGTCGCCTATGACTTGGTCTCCGTCGGGGAGCTGGCTACAGTGCACGGCCCCAGGCATCCATGAAACTGGACTCCTGCGCCAAAAGTACACATTCATTCACATGCCATCCCTGAGGCTCTTCAAACCACTTGCAAGTAGGCCTCAAGCCCTGAAGGCATCTTACCGCTGTCAGCTATGGTCGCCGCTCGATGCGGCTGAACACCGTGGCCGTTGGTGCAGGAGGGCTTGGGTCTCGGGATGAGACTTTTGGGTTCAGGCTGAGGGGCGCGGGTTTTCGGGTGCAGTTCAGGGATTCTCGTACATCATCCCAAAGCAGATCAGAATACCTAGCAGACAACATGTGGTTCGGAGCCAAACCTGACTGCTGTACACGCCGACCTTCTCCAAAGAAACAAGTTTGAACCTGCAATTTGCGGCAGCACACGTGTTTTTTTAATCCATTGTGAAGTTGAAGTCTTTTGGTCTGCAACCCAAGCCACCCTGCAAGAAAGACTGGAAAGCGGCTAGATTCCGATAATAGTCAGTCCTCTCACAGAACCCAAACAGTGGCATCATATTTATCTCCAGGAGCTTACGTTGGTCCGAACTGCACTTTGGAACCCGGGTGCAGAGTCGTGGACGGGGCTTACGTGGAGCCACTCTCGTCAGTGCGAGAGGGACAGGTCGGGATCTCATCATGGATATTTTGGGTGTTCCGGTTGAGGGCGGAACAGCAAGCCACATAAATGATCAAAATCAGTCGATTCAAGCTAGGCCACTGAGAGTCACTGAATCCAAACAAACGACCTCTCTAGCCATCACGTGTTGAGGGGTTTTCTCAGGGGCATGCATGCCGGTTGCGTCATCGTTTGACCGTCAGGGTCCTTATCAGTTTTGTCGGCAAGTGGTTGTAGCTCCTCGTGTGGAGCAGTACATTGGATGGAAACTTATATCGAAACCGGACATCTGTGCTTTTCACATGCCAGCGTGCTATTAGTCAGTCCGACAGTGCATGACAGCAAGATCAAGAAAATTCGCCCACCCCAGCAACCGCCCAAGAAACATGGGTACTTAGCCCTATAGGCCCCTGCATAAAACCTGGTTTCATACTTTTCCTTTGGAGTTTACATTCTTGGTAAAAATCCTTAAGCTCCATGCGCATCCTCCATATACTCATTCCCTGTATGCCCCTAGATGATAAGCATGGAGGTACCGAGAGAGGAAGCTAAAGAATGATGGTTATTCCGCAACCAACAAGCTAAACTCGTTGGCCCAGTAACAAGTGGAGGGACCGCTAGGTGCTCCCTTGTAATGTTTAAGGCTTGCCAGTGACAGCCCAAATCCTGAACCCCAGACTGGAAACCAGAAGCCTTCAGATCCGTTCTTTAACGGTACCCAAAAGGAAGAAGTGGGAGTGGATCTACAAGAACCCTTGCCCCCTGCCTCTTTAACAACCCCCCGTATCTATGGTCGTAATACTATTACTATGATCATTCCTATTATTAGTACTTTCATTACTACTATTAATATTGTTATTGGGTGGGCACACTCCCTAAGATCAGCAAGGTATATGCGTACAGCCCCTGGATAACCCTCCCGTCGGGCGGAGCCGCTGCTCAGGTGGTCTCCGGCCGTGTCAGTGGGGTGCCAGCTGTGGAGGCTACGGCACTACGAGAGTAGTTTATTTGGGCTGCCAAGAATCAGGGGTCCCTCCTGTGAACAGGCAGACCTATGTTGAAAATTATATTTGGGGTGTATAAAGGGTGTCCTCATCTATGAAAAAAAAAGATGCAGGGCGGATTTTTGTGTTAAGGTTGTTCAAAGTCAGTTCAGGCTACTTAGCATAGGGTTCTGACAACATGGTATTGACATACGCCCAGGCTATTGAGGCCAGCAATATTGTAGTTTCCCAAAATAACGGGACCCCCATATAGACCCCAAAATACTATAGTCCTTATTATAGGGACCCCCAAAAAAGGTACCCCTAATCTAGCGAACTCCCCATATGTATAATCCATTGTTTGGGTTTTCTGCGTAGTTGGGAGGATTAGAGGGCGGAGGGTGCAGGGAGCACCGAAATGTTCTGGAGTCTAAACTCCTTAAAGGGGTTACACAGGGGATCATATTCGGGACGAGTATAGGGCTTATTACGGGGGATACTAGAAGTTGATCTCACCTTAAGATGAGCATTCTGCAAGTGGACTTCGATGCAGGCCTTAGGAAGGACCCCCCCCTCATCCCCACATGTTCCCATCGTATCCCAGGTAGCCCCATATTGAGAAATTCCTACATGCGCCAATGCTCAGAGAGGGTTACATGTTTTTCAGGATGTTAGGTTCGCGACAATTCCCCATATACGCCAAACAAACCCCCAAACAAACAAACAGGTTTCAAACACAAATTTGTCGGGAACTTGTACCAGGCTAAAGCAGCTTTCGGCCAACAGCGGTTGTAAGTAAGATAGCCTGAGAGCAAGGAGAAAAATCACGCAAAACTTGAACCCTTGACTCTCAACTCTAGACTTGTAAGTACCTCACCCCTTCGTTTCGTGGCCCCTAGCTGGCCCTAGCTCTTGAATTAAGCCTTAGCCCAGAAACCCTAGTCCTCTCCGACCTGAATTCAAAGCCCAAAACCTCCCGCCTCTGAATCCTACTCTCGTCCAGTCTAGCGGGAAACCCCAAAAGAGGCCCGATGAAGAATCTAGCCCCTTAGAGGCAGGCTGTCAGGGGTTGCAGGTTGATTAGTTTGGCGCAGGCTATCGATTAACCTTACACAAGTCATCGTGCATTTTCAATTATCCCAATATCAACCAACCTGTATACATATAAATATACATAAATATGTATGCATACACCTCTCTCTCTCTCTCTCTCTGTTGCTGTTTTCGTCTCTGTCTCTCCGCTTATATGTACCTATCCGTGTCCTTCTTCCTGCCTTCACAAGTCCGCATTAAATCCCGACACAGCCCCCCTCAGGGTGTTGCCCTTGAGGTGGCTCCTAGGGACGCCAGCCGCGTCCCCAATCAGGATGAAGCAGCTTATCTGAGTCCCTTCTGGAGGGGCCTCCAGAAAGCATTATTTTGGGGTATATAGCGGGGGATGGAAGTACCCATACGAGCGTTATTTCATTTGAGGACACTGTAGTTCCCAAGATAGAATTGAACTATCTCTCCCTGGTGGCCCTAAGCCCTAAACCATACTTGAGAAGGCAAACTGAATCCTACTGTGAGAAACCACCAAAGAAACAGTACTCATCTGGCTCATAGTCCTTGGGATGGTTGAGGGACTGGGATTGAGTCTAGGGTAAGGGTTAAGGGCGTAGGCTTTTGGGATGGGGGCTACGGGGTGTGGGGTTGTGCCTGTGGGGTTTAGGCTTTGGGCTTCTGGGTTTAGGGTTCCTCTTCCCCTTGTCTGTCTCTCTCTCTCTCTCTCTCTCTCTCTTGTGAACTCAAGTGTAGCCAAACTCACAAACTCAGAGCCCAAAGCCTGAACTTACTTCTAGTCCTTCCTGATCTAAATGCCCATCCCTACAGAGCAACAACTGAAGGACCCGAGCAATGCCATTGTAGCTCCTTGGGCTCCTGCAGCTCGCCGATTTGCTACACCCCTAAGTCTCGCATCCCTACAGTCCCAAGCCGTTGGAGCCTGGACATTTGAGCCTGGACATTTTAAACCCCAAATCCTGAACCTTCAACCCTAAACCGAACACCTCAAACCCTCAAAGCCAGAGGTCGCTTCCTTCATTCGCTGGGCCGCCAGTTTTGCCACAGGCTACTGGCTGCTGATGCTGCCGAAGGCTGGTTTTCTCTTGGCTTTTAAGTAGTGATGGGCCGAAGCTGGACAGCTAAACCCTCAAAAGCTGAGACTTCATACAAAGACCAGTTTCGATTTAACCCGTTTGAAGCTCTAGTACTTGTTTAATTATGTAGATTCTTGCTGCGCAAGCAGCCGGAGGCCATCAACAAGCCTTCTTTCCTGGCAGGGCCTGATACCTTGGGTACTGCACCCACCTGGGAATAGTCTATATTTCGATTCTCCGTATTTAAGAAGAGGGGCTCCAAAAACAATACTATAGATATTATCCAACTGTTTCTCAGTGGGGGCAGTATCCACTTTATACCACTTACGCTACATCATCTTGGAACACTTATTGGAACTCCTGAGTTCTGTGCTTGAAGCCAGACTGAACCTCTTCTGAAATCATCTGGCTCTGTTATCAACCAATGATGTCCACTGAAAATCTGAAAGAAGAGACTTGACGACCCTAAACCGTCAACCTCAAACCCTAAATTTCGTAAACCCTGCAGAATCCCCGACATTTTTGTCATCCTTTCATTCCCATGTATCCTCAGGCCTTCAGGGTGCCCCTCTTGGAACCTAAGCCACCAACCCTTAAAACCCCAAACCTTACATCCTAAATCCCCAAGCCCCAAACCCTAAACCCTAACCCCTGAACCCTAAACCCTAACCCTTAAATCCTGAAATCCTAAGCCCTAATCCCTAAATCCAAACCCCTCAACCCTAAACCCTTATTTCACCATACTCCCTAGACCCTATAATCCCTAAACTGTCCCCAGGCCTTGCTTCCATTGATCCTGGCGCCTGGTCTGTTATAGGGGAGCATATAGGATTTAGGGTTTACGGTCTAAACTCCTTTAGAAAGGGTTATATAGGGCATCATATAGGGGACTATCAAAGGGGTTACTAAGTGGGATACTTGGAGTTTACACTACGGCTCACATGACTAGATGCTTAGGTGGCTCTGATGAAGCTTCTGAGCGGAGAGCGTCCGAATCAGTTGGACGAACAGATGCCCTACAACTACTCCGGCGTCTCTGAGCAGGCTCGTCTGGGAGTTTGATTGTAGGGCGCTCACGGGGGTTCCTGTTCAGGTTTCTATAGGGGGAATCTGGAGAAACTCATACCTCGGGTTTTTTGGTTCAGATTTCTGAGTCTGGAACGCAAGGCTTTGGGCTACGGAATCTAGGCCTTCGAGAGTAGCTTAGGATTAACTTAGCCGTCAGTTGTACTTGGCATGATGAGACGAATGTTTCGCACCTTGTTGAAGGGGAGATGCGTATGGACGCAGGGTGCCTGCACGGGTGGAATGCTCGAAGGGGGTATGCAGGGATTACGGAGAATGTGGTACTTCGGGATCACTGGGGTGAGGTGTAATCGACAGTGACCCTTCGTACCACCGCATAGGATGCCTCCGAATTTGGGACTCTCTTGGGGGGTCCTTGATGCCTGGATACCCCCAGCTTCCATCTTCCGTGTGAAAAAAGGTCATGAAAGCAGGTATATCCCCCGAGCACTAACTAAACTCACCCATAAACGCAAGGGTTCGGGAACTGTATCCGGACACTGCCGCCCCCAAGTTCTTGTTCAAGCAAGATTCAGCCTAGCGCTGTGCTTTGGACATTTGAAGCATCTCATTTTGAAGCATCTCAATATATAGTCCCCCTTAAGTAGAGAGAATATGGCTTTGGGCACATAATAAGATCCCCATATACCCCATATTCTATCTACTTAAGGGGGACTATACTTCAATGCAGGCAGGCCTTGGGGGGGTGTTGAGCTGTGCGTCCTAGGTTTGCATCCGGGGTTCCTTTAAATGAGGGTGAAGGTTCAGGCTTGATGGGTCTGGATCTGATTCCCCCCTTTGGGCTTCTGGATTTCTTAGATAACTGTCCAAGCATTGCGAGACTGCTTGCCTAAATCCAGCACCCAAGATTCGGGTTTAAACCCTAAACCGCTGGATCGACTGAAGGGCTTCGGTGACTTCGATGCCCTGCCGCCCATGCTGTTCCACCGGCTAGGGCAACTTGGCAGACACAGCTGTGCACATTGGTATCAGAGGGCTCCAGAGGAGGGGTAAAGGTAGGTGGGGTTTTGAAAATGAGCCCCAACATAGTAGAGTATATACTGGGGATCCTTTGACCTACCTACCTTCATACCCCCAATGGCAGGTTTAGTTCTAGGTTAGTCATCTGGCTATGGTCACACCGCATCTTTGAAAAGAGCCGTGCATAAAACTCTGGCGGATTTGACCAGACTTACTGCTCCAGACTTTGGGCACGCTGCTACTTCCTCTAAACCCTAAATCCGGAACCCTAAACCCTTAACCCATTTTCTGCAGCCATGCTTTACTCAATGTCCCTACGCAAGTTCCCTTTTAGTAGTACATCATGACCGCTTGCCTGAAGACATAACAAACCTTGGGGTTTGGAGCTGAATCCGAAACCTTAGGGGCCAGGGCCGCCAATCTGTTGTAATAGGAGTAGGAACCCCTCATCGACCGTTACAAGGAAACTCCCTAAGCCCTCATAGCCCCTAAGTCACAAGGAAAGATCATAACGCTCAAAAGCCTGCCATCCTCGAATGCTGCGCCCAAAATCACTAAATCCTTGGGCCCAACTTGTTGTGTTTTTTTTTTTTTGCGTCAAAGGTTTGTGTATATCACCCTAATGGAACAACTCAGTGGGACTTGTGTCAGTTTCCTTCCGGTCTGCACATGCCTATCACGTGCACACATGCCCGCAACGGGCAAGGTCGCACAGTTCCAACCTTATACTCCATATGCCCGTGTAGTGCCTACACGGCTGCTCCAGGATCCCTACGCAACCCCAACTTGTCCCTACATGACCCTGAACTAGCTTGCTCACATCCCAAATCTTAATCTCAGACCCTACACTCCCCCAAACTAACATGGAAACCCATATAGTCGCCTTTTAGAAGGACTATAGTCTTTATGGGGCCTTTTTGGGGTTTCCATATGGCAGTTTCCCGGGGACCCCAATATGGACCCCAGTGGGCTATATTCCAGAATATGGGGACCCCCCAAAAAAAGTACCCCCAATTTTGGGAAACCCTGGGCCCCTGAACCTTACATGGTAGCTTCCGATTTCTTTTCCATTATCCCTATATAACCCCCTATAAACCCCTTTTAAAGGTACCCCTAATTTCGGGAAACCCCCAACCCTATAAATCCCTACATATCCCTATACAACCCCCTTTGTAACCCTTATAATCCCCTTTAAAGGTCCCCCTAATTTCGGGAAACCCCCAACCCCATAAATCCCTACATATCCCTATACAACCCCCTTTGTAACCCTTATAATCCCCTTTAAAGGTCCCCCTAATTTCGGGAAACCCCCAAC
>CAJNIZ010001099.1:0-18504 GCA_905231905.1 Symbiodinium pilosum
GAGAGAGAAGAGAGAGAGAAGAGAGGGAGAGGAGAGGATGGAGGGAGAGGGATGACGTAGGGTTTAGGGTTTAGAGACCCTGGCACGGCACGGGAATAGGATTAAGGGTTCAGGGTAGGTTGAGATCGCTTGTAGGTGATGTAGGAACCTGTCAAGGCAAAAGTAAGCCTCACTGGTAGCCCTGAAGCCGAAAGCATAAGCCTGCAACCCAGAACGTTGGTTTAGGGTTTGGAAGTTTAGGGCTCACGGAGGTGCGTTAGAGTAATTGCATGTGCAGGCCTGGTGGAGATATATGAGTCGCCCTAAATTTAGGTCCAAGTACCTAACAATCCTGTCCTCCCCCGAAACTTGAACGGCAATTACTACCACCTAAATCACAAGCACCAGTTCTACTTTATGGCTTAGATCTGTGCTCCTTAGACAAACAGCGTTATAAAAACCATTGAAGCATGGTATTTCAGCTCTTTAGAAGATCCCTGTCCTTAAAGCGTTCGTATTATAGCAGGATCTCCAACGAAAGGGTCTGGAAGGCAGCAGGCAAGCCATACATCCCGTCCGAAAAACTCCTTTAACAACAATTCAAGCTTTTAATACAGTGTGACTACTCCGCCCTGTGAACCATTTCACCACGTGGTTTTTGCCTCGGGATATAAGGACAGAGTCAAATTTACCAAGTCCAAATTCAGAGGACACCCCGCAAGATATTGGTTTGAACTAGTCTCTAAAGAAGCAGTGAGATTCCTTAACCATTATCTCGACTACCACACCCTAACAGGTAGAAGAGATTTCCTCGGAAGTAAACAAATGCTTCAGAAAGACCCGAAGTCTGGTAAGTACCTGGCAACTGCGCCTACGCGCCGAGCGCAGTATTTTGCAATGTATAGCAAAACAGTTGGAAGCGCATGGCAGTCCTAAAAAAATCACAAGTACTCCAATTTTTTGAGTACTTGAGAACCCGAGGTGTAGTAAGTACGTGGTGATTACCCTAAACCCTATACCCTAAACCCTGCATCCATGGATACTTGAGCCCTAAACCCCAAATCCTTGATTTTTGAAGCCTAACTCCTAAACCTTGGATACTTGAGCCTGGTCCGGTTGATATTTGATTGGACATTTCGACTTGAGCTGCAGAATTTAAACTGGCTGAACATATTGCGACGAAAACGCCCGACCTCACCGTAAATGGTTGTTATATAGGGATTAAGGCTCAAATCGGCTTAAATGCAGGTTCTTAATTGTTTTTCCCACAAGGCTAGATTGAGGTTAGGCTTTAATGCTGGAATGATTTATTTCATCATGGCGCACAAGGTGCGCACGGGTCTGCAATGAAGACGCACAAGGTCCAGGATGTATTTCCAAAGACATAAGCGCTGGATGATGTTCTACATCCTGTTCATAGTCCAAGAGTTTGATGTATTCGCTTAGCAGTACTATGAAGCGTTTGGAAGTTGCTTTGGAAGGCCACTGTACTCGAAAGCTCCGGAGACTGGCAATGCTCCTGACCCTACTTGTAGAAGATTAAATGAGCTATAGTCTAAACTCCTCAAAGGGTGTTTATAGGAGATTATACAGGGTAGTATTGGAGGGGATGTTGAGGGGGATACTAGAAGTTGAGACGATCGCTCAAATAGCTACCCGTTTTATGGTCCTAGATTTCTTCTGAAATTACAAAACAGCGTATGTCAAATAAACCTGGAACTGCTATGTTTAGATATTTAAATTTTGACCTTTGTACTTCTTGGGTCCAAGCATATATTGCCTGGACCCTTCGGGCAATCCGCAAGCTCCCTTAGCCCTAAACCTTCCAGAAAATCCCAAGCCCTCTAACCCCCTATACCCCAAGCCCCCCAAATCCTAAACTCTCACTACACCCTAAACCCCACACCTTACTCCTTACACCCCAAACCCTAAACCCCAAACCCCCCTGAATCCTAAAATGGTGTGGTACAAAGCACCAGGAGACGAACATGCCCCGTAAGTAGATAGAATATAGGGTGTAGGTTTTAGGGAATATGGGGTACATGGGGGTCTTACTATACTATACCCAAAGCCATATTCTATCTACTTCAGGGGGATCATAACCCTATCAAGCTTCAATTACTTTGGCCAAGGGGTTTTGGGTTTGGGGTATTTGAGGGTTTCGGGTTTTTAGCGTTTAGACTCAACCCCAACAACACATTCCCTTCAATATAAATGGTACGAAAGGGGGGAGGTTCATTATCAGGGGGTTGGGGACCCTAAACCCTGAACCCTAAGGAGTAGCTTCCAGCTTCGTTTCTTTCCATTATCCCCATTACACGTCTTTTTTTGTGTATCCCTTGTCCCCATGGCCCGGAAAGTCTCACGAATATCGCGTGACCTTAGCGATGGTTTGGGGTGTAGGGTTTAGGGGCCTTGGGGTGCTTCGGGGCCAGGGTTTAAGGTTTAGGGTAAGCGCCCCTGGCTTTCTGAAACCTTAAGAGTCCAAGTACCCAATAATTAGGTACTTGGTATTTTGGTAATAGTAATTGTAGGACAGGTTTTGGGTAAGTATATGATAAGTAGGTACTTGGATCCTTTGGGAAACATGCAGAGAGTGCATATTTGTTTTGGGCCCTGGAATCAGTAAGTGTCGTAGAGATTTTGAGTGCTTAGGAGATTCCTGGCTCGTGATTCCACAAGAAATTCCTCCATCAACAGCGTCGGCACACCAGGCAGATAAGCGCACAACCTCCTTCTACTACAAGAGGTGGCTCAGCTCAAGATGGGTCTGTAGCCCTGAAGGTCCAGGAGAGCTTAAACAGTTCAGGATTGCTATGTAGATTCTGTGGAGTCTGAATATTTGCCATTTTGACGCTTGGCACCTTTTAGCTTGAAAGAAGTAGTCGTCCCTAAACCCTAACTTAAGCTTCACCTGGACCCAGGCAAGTCCACCTTGAGAAGAACTCAAGAGTTACGCTAAAATCGCTGAACTTAAGAAAGTACGCGACCTATAGTCTAAACTCTTTAAAGGGGGTTAATATGAGGGTTGAGGGTTTAGAGTTTAGGGTCTCAACTCCTTGAAGGGGGGTTCTATTGGGTACTATATAGGGACTAATTATGGCAGGGGTTATCAAGGGGGATGTCAGGAGATTAAACTATAGCTCATATGACCCTTTATAACCCTAAACCCATTATGGTAGTTTCCATTTTCCATTATCCTTATATAACCCCTATTAAGGGGTTGCAGAGGCCCGGTTAGCAAGGGGGATACTAGAAGCTTAGACTACCCCAATTTAATCCTAAAGCAAACTGGTAGGATGGTGCATGAAAGGTTGGACATTTGGGCTCTAAACAGTAAACCCTAAGCCCTAAACCTTAGACCCTGGTTCAGGATTTAGGGTTTAGGGTTTAGGGTTCGGGATTTAGGGTGCGCGAGGTTCATAGGACCCTTAGGATGAATTTGGGGCTTAGGGCGTCCAGAGCTGTGGTCTTGTAGAGATGTATTTTGGGGCTCGGGTTTAGGGTTAGAGGGTCAAGGGTGTAGGGCTTACGGTTTAGGGGTTTGGGGGGTATGGGTATGAATTCAAGTCTTTCGAGCATTTATATCTGCCTTTGTTCGGGCTTCGGTGCCGGTTTAGGGTTTGAGCAAGGGACTGTTTATCAGCTTGGGAACAGGGAGCTTCTTGTTCGAGCTTAGCGTCTTGCGCATGTATGGGGCTATCGCGGATAGACCATCCGCCTATCCTAGCTATCTGCAGATCCTTCAACTTCATGCAGCAGCTACCGCGTAATGAGTACCAGGCCAAAGGCAAGGGTTGTGAATCTGCGGGTTGTGCGTGTAAGCCTGGATGCAATCTAGCAGAACGTTTTGTTTGATTTCGTTTGCATGTGCCAGGACCCTCCTTGTACCCGTTAAATAGGGGTATATGGTCCCTATTCAGGGTATATAGAGGGTAGATGGAGGGTCTAGGTACTCTGCTCTGTTGTTAATTGTTTGGCGGTTGCGCTTGTCTAGGCCAGGCCGCCAGAGGGCAAAAATCCTGAAGGGTTTGTGGTTTATGAGAGGGCCCAGAGCTACGCAGCATTGATAGTGGGGTAACTTTTAGGGGTTACAAATATACTTACTAAGTCCCCTGACCCTAATCCCTAAATCCTATACTTACTGAGTCCCCCTGACCTCAACCCTAAACCCTAAACTCACTGGGTCCCCCTGACCCTAAACCCTAGATCCTATACTTGCCTAAAGGTTTACAGTTCAGGGTTTCACCCTCAATAATCCCATTGCACCCCCGTATGCCCCTAGGTTTTGTTGGGTGCCCCTGTTTTCAGAAATTCCTTCAGCAGAAGAAGCCATGTAGAAGCCGTGAAACCCCGTCGAGTTAGCACATGAAGGCTCCCTTTGGTGATACTATAGTCCATCATAGGAACGAGGGGGGTGTTGGGCGTTTGTAGCGTTCCTGGCAAACATCGCTCAGTGGATCTACCCTAAACCCTAAATCCATCGCGTTCATGGATTCCGCTACTCCCTCCCCATACTGCCCCCAAGGTTCCCCCTTAAGTGGGCTTAATTTGAAAATGTCCTTGAATAGCCTCAATTAAGGGGAGAAGTCAGGGGGAGTAGCAGGGGAAGCCATGGCATATATGATGGGTGTACATCTGAGCAGTATTTTATTTGGGGATACGATGGTACCCATTATAGAGTAAGATTGTATCCTCCTTTTGGGGTATATAGCATTCTATATAAGGAATATAATCTTACTAGGTTCAACTACCAAAACAAACGCTACCCATATGACTAGAGTTTAGACGGATTGGGCTCACCAAGCGACCATGAAGGGTGGACATGGGGAGGGGTCCCTTTTGTAGTGTAGTAGCGTCCCTAGTAGGTTTCCCAATAAGGGGCCATGCCCATCAACTATATGTGGGAAATGTGGATTGTAGCTCATGCGTCACTGAAGTGTACCATGATACAGAAAGCTGATCAGCGCAAAGTTGACTACAGTTCATGCGAGGCTTGCAAACAGACCCCACGCCCCCAATGCCCTAGACCCAAAGACCTTAGAGCCTCAAACTAGAAAGCCCCCGTTTACGCATACCTTAAACCCTGAAACGAAAGGCCTCAACGCCGGACCTGCAACCTCTACCCCAAACGCTAGCCCGTAAACCGTACCCCCAACTTACCTCTAGCTAGCAAGGAATGAAGAAATGGATCCGTGCTATACAATCCGCAATAATACATCAGTTTCCATTTGCCTTTCCAATCATGATTCCCGACTAACCAGAGGTAAGGCGGCAGGTATATATGGCGTGATCAAACCTACATGAACCCGAAGCCCCCAACACCAGACTTTGATACTTTTGTCCTAGACCCTAATCCCAGAACCCTCCAGCCTCTAAACCTTAAGCCCCTTAAACCCTCTGAACCCTAAGCCCCTAAAGCCTCTAAGCCCCCTCAACCCCCAACCCCCTAAACCTTTAAACCCTTAAGCCTAAAACCTCTAAACCCTTGAAACCCGAAACGCTCTAAACCCTAACCCCCCCCCACCCAAACCTGAACCTGCCTAAAAGCAGGTTATCGGCTATGGTTGCGTGTCGCCACCTCGCCTTCCCTCTAGACGGGAGCAGAGAGGTCCACTTGGCCAGGTGGCTTAGGGTTAAGGGTTGAGGGTTTAGGGGTATGTAGGGGTCATATAGGGATATGATATATGTAAAGGCTATAGGGCACATATAGGGTTTAGGGGTTCCTATGTAGTTTTTAGGCAGTATATTCAAATCCCCTTATCAAGAAGCCAGAACAAAGCAAAAAAGGAACTACATAGGAACTCTTGTGTATGGTGTACGTCTTCGTGGCCGTGGCTAGGGCTTAGGGCTCTGGGTGCGCTTGGAGGGTCAGGGGTATTTCGTAAGTAGCTTGATAGCGGGGATAACTGGGTTACCATATCATTTATGGGTTACAAAGGGGCAATGTAGGGCTATATATTCACAATGTAGAATCACAGGGAAAAGACAATGCACATGCAATCGAAACAACTATTTAAGGCCCAGCCCTAAACCCCTAAACCCCCAAACCCTAAACCCTAAACCCTAAACCCCAAAGTTTAAGGTGTGGAGCTGAAACTTTAGGGTGTGGGGCTTAGGGTCTAAGGGGTTCGGGCTCAGGCGCTAGGGTTTTCAGGCCATTGCCTGACCTACTTCGAAAGTCCAGGTAGGGTGCAGGGCTTGGGGTGTGCCTCGGCCCCCAAAAGTGTGTGGAATAGTGGTTTGTTTTGAATGTTTTACACAGTTTAGGGTTTCGGGTGAACAGGGTTTTGGGCCATCTCTATCTTGACTTGTTTGGAGGTCCAGGTAGGGGTTAGGGTGTATGACTTAGCAGGGATTAGGGGTTAGGGCTTAGGGTTTAGGGTGTAGGGCTCTGGTTTGGGGTTTAGGGTCTAGGGATTTGCATTTAGGGTATTTGAACCTCCCGATTCAGGAAAGTACCTTGTATACTTTATGATATGCCCCATATACTATAGTAGTTTCCATGTTCTTTTCCATGATCCTTGTATAACGCCTAATATAACCCCAATATACTATAGTAGTTTTTATGCTATTTTCCATTATCCCATGTTCTTCTTTAGCCAACGGTTTGGATGTGCTTGGGGCAAGCTGCGCTTTAGGAATGTTGAGGATGTAGCGATCCATGCTGCGCTGCTCCAGTTCTCCGTGATTCACGGTGCCATGTTTGGAGTCAAGTTCCTAAGGGTCCAAGGACCCAAACAATAGGGTTTTAGTGCCCAAATACCTAAATATTATTGTATTTGGGTCCTATTGTTTGGATCCTTGAACTCTTAGGGAGTTCTAGGAGGCATATACGAGACTCATACGAAGATCGTACGGCGACTGCCAGGGCTGTATGTCGTCCACACGTGAAAATTGGGGCTTTATTAAGGGGCCATTAGCAGTGGACATAGAGGTCCCTCTCATAGTGTTGTACATAGTCCCCATTAAGTAGATAGAATATGGTTTTGGGCACGTTAAAATAAGATCCCCATATACCTCATATTTTATCTACCTAAGGGGGACCATAGTCCATAGTAGAATAAGCCACCCATGTCCAGTAGGCCTTTGCGATTTCACTGGGGTGCTGCATTCCTTTCTCGGGGTGACTGAGCAAATTCCGACGTGGAACTAAATCTCCGTAATTGGGTAAGTATATTCAAGCTTAGTACCCTAAACCCTACCCTCAGCCCTAAACCCTAAACCCTTTAAACCCTAAACCCTTTTAAACCCGAAACCCTCCTGACCCTAAACCCTAAACCCTTCAAACCCTAAATCCTAAACCCAACCCCTTTGAGCTCCTACATTACGTACAGCCGTAACTAAACCCGACATCCCAGACCGCTAGTCACGCTGCCAAACCCTCGCCCTGTGCTTCCCTACATAAGCTAGAGTCTAAAGTTCTAAAAGGGAGTCTATAGGGTATTAGAGTTTTGGGTTTAGGGTTTGGGGTTATGCCCTAAACCCTAAGGCCTAAGGACCCAAATAATAGGGTTTTAGGGCCCAAACACCATTACTCAGGTCTAGTATTTGGGCCCTAACACCCTATTCTTTGGGTCCTTGGACCCTTTAGGGTAAACCTAAACCTCCATCTTTGTAATTTGTCAAAGCATCAGCCATTTTTCTTGCACTTCCTACCTAGTTTTGGGTTTGGGATTGCTAAGGGTTTGTTGGGTTTAGGTTGGGAACTGCCCCCACCCAATAACAGTCTATACTAGCGGTCATATTAAGAGCTATATATAAGTATACTATAATTATTATCCAACTATTAGTGAGGGGGGGCAGTACCCAACGTTTAGGTTTTATAGGAGGGCTAGACTTGTCGACTGTTTTAGTCTTCGACCTTGTCAGCATGTAGACCACTATTCGACCTTGTCAGCATGTAGACCACTATGAGCGAACACATGTGGGGTCCTCCCTTGAGCGCCCTAACCTAAATCCTAAACCCTTACTAACCCCTAAACCCTAAACCTACGCCCTCCCCCCCCCCTCTATTTGCCCGCGGCAAATGCCCGCCCATCAGAATGTGCTGAGTATTGCAGTGTTTTGGTGGTTGTGGATGTGGTCGAAGTGAACGTTATTATGGGTGCCGGCATGGATTCACTAGTTGTGGATGTGGTCGAAGTGTGTGGTCGAAGTGAACGTTATTATGGGTGCCGGCATGCTTTCGCTAGTATCTTGTTTTGCTGTTACGTAAAGTAATCTTGCAGTTGTGGAAGTATTTATACGGACGCTATGCCCGTGGATGCACACGTAGCATGGAGATGCTGCAGGCAAATAGCGGCCGGGGGGGAGGGGGGGGGGTAAGCCGGATGTAGAGTTGGCTTCCCCAGTAAACCACATTTCCCCCTGTTAGGTTCCTAGGTTCTGTATACAACCAAAGTATACTACTGTAAAAGGGTTTTGGATTTAGGATTTGGGGTTTGGGTGCCCCCTTTCTGCCCCTGGGTTACTGAACCCTACGCATTGACATGTGTACCGATAAGCGTGCCAAAAAGTCAGAGGCTGCGGCATCGCCTGTCACAGCCTGAGGCACGAAGCCAAGTGCACCCTGTCTGCAGGTTGAACCCATCCCCCTAACAACAACTCCCCAACGACCCGCTAGTATTCAGTATCCCGAAACCTTAAACCCTAAACCCTATAAATCCTAAACCGGGATCATGTTCCGAATAGATGTTACTGGGGTTTATGTCTTATGGGCGTCCTCTCAGGACTTTAGGCATCCAGCAGAAAAGAATAACAGGGATGCACGGAACCCACTGCAGCAGATTTAGGGTTTAGGGTGTAAGGTTTAGGGTTTATAGCGTTTAGGTGTAGCCTTTTCAGGGTGGCCTCACCCAGGGGTTTCCTAGGCAATTTTCAGTGTGTGTTTTGGCTCTGTCGTTGTCAGGAAATTTACAATCTAAAGCTACCAGTACGGAGGGGAACTGCATTTCAGTGGCCATCACTGCGAACCCTAAACCCTAAACCAAAAAGGGACCCTAAGAGTCCAAGGACCCAGACAATAGGGTTTTACCCTAAACCGATTTCGGTCACAAATACTCTAGAATTAATGGTGTTTGGGCCCTAAAGCCCTATGATTTGGGTCCTTGGACCCTCAGGGGGATGCATTGCAATTGCCGCTTAATAGCATTCCTTTAGGGTTAAGGGTCTAGGGCTTGAGGGTTAGGGTTTAGGGTTTTAGGTTTTAGGGTTTTAGGATTTAGGATTCAGGGTTTTAGGGTTTAGGGTTTTAGGGTTTGGGGTTCAGGGCCAGCAGGGCACCCTGAACCCCCAAACTAGTCTCAAATGAGCAAGCCTGGAAATGTTGCACAAACAATCCTTTGTGACAGGTGGGCAAAACAAGGCCCCACGAAAAAGATGTAGATAGTTACAAGTTTCGAAGAATTTCTGTTGTAGCAACCTACGTGCATGACTACGCTTCATTTGTCAATTTCGAAGATGGCCTTCAATGCAGGTCAGATCTGGCTTCAGGATCCCAATCGTCATCATTGAGGTAATTCTCCAACTTATGGTCCCATGTTGGGTATAGATTATATTACGGCACCTCATACTTAGGGGTTCCAAATAGGGACCCCAGTGTTGGGAACTACCCTTAGGCCCTTAGGCACTCCTGGCCTTGTGGCCAAAATGTGTTGTTCAGAGACTAACTGGCACCTCGTATGAGCCATACTGTAAAATCCTTAAAAGGGGCTATGTGAGCGGCTATAGTCTAAATTCCTTAAAGCGGGTATATATAGGGGATTCTATAGGGGACTACTATAATTAGGGGTTATTTAGGGGGATATTAGGAGTTTAGACAATGGCTCATCTAGGGGAGTATATAGGGGCTACTAAGGGTGCAATTTACATAAAATGCTACTTGAGAGTTCGTTCACGGGTAGAGCCCTGAGGGGCGAAAAGGGTTTTCCTGCAGTTTCCATTTGAGAGCCCCACATTTGAACCGCGCTTATATACCCCCATATAACCACATAAAGCCCTCTCAAAGCTTGAGTGGGTGGTTTGAGTCTCAGTCTTCTAGGCCCCGAAAAAAGAAACATGCTAACAAGGCCCTGCTAACATTGGCTTGCAAGTTTCTAAGCAGCTGTCGAGGCACCTCCAGAGAAGAGGGCCGGTTGCTTAATGCAGGTCGACCCTTGCGGCTAGCTATAGCCTGAGCGCTCAAGTACCCACTTCCTTGCTACCCCGCCCCTGAATTTAGGGTTTAGGGTTTAGAGGAGGCCTCCATGATAATGGAACCTTATGTAGACCTGGCTGAGGGTTGGTGCAAGCGCGGAGGGGTATTGAACACATGAGTTGTAATCCCCTCCCCCTAATATCAAAACTCCCCACCCCTGATATTGAAATAAATCACCATTGTGGTCTATCTTAATATATTTGGAGTACTGAATATTAGGGGGTGGAGGGGTTGGGGGATTTAATATTAGGAGCAAGGGATTGGACTCCAGGCTCTCTGACAATGACACCATGAAGGTTCTGGTGTTTCAGGACTGCCTCAGGGTTTAGGGTTTAGGGTTCAGGGTTTAGGGTTCAGGGTTTAGGGGGTTTAGGGGTGTAGGGGTTTAGGGGGCTAAGGTTTAGGCCTTGTCAGCACAAGTGTTGGGGCTTCAGCAGACCAGATAGGTGCGACCAATAGGCCCCCATGTAGTTTCTTTTTGGGACTTGGTATGTGTAGGGCTTATAGGAGACCACCCAAAATATGCATATGAGCTATACTCTAAACTCCTTCAAGGGCGTTATATAAGGTTATACAGGGGACTATTATAGGGCTTATTGAGAGGGATACTAGGAGTTTAGAGTATGGACTACAGCTCGTATGAGCTTCAGGGCATGGCCAAAAGTTTGAGGGGTAGTGACAGTCCCTAAGCCCTAACCCTAAGCGCCCAGGTACTCAATCTAGGGCTCAGGGTTTAGGCCTTAGAGTTTGGATGCTTGGTGGTTTAGCAGTAGGAATTGTAGTACTAGATTTGGGGGGGTACGTGATGACCGTATGCGGTACTTGGGCCCTGGGGCCTAAACCCTAAAACCCTAAAACCCTAAACCCTAAAACCCTAAAACCCTAAACCCTAAGACCCAAAAACTTTAAACCCTAAAACCCTAAACCCTAAAACCCTAAAAACCCTAACGCTTTAGTAGAGGCCGGCTTCCAGGCCAGCAGCGCTAAACCCTAAACCCTCGAGGCCAAACCCGAAGCCCTACACGGCGCAAATGTCTGCTCTTAACCTAACGGTCCAAGGACCCAAATAATAGGGTTTTAGGGTTGAGGGTTTACGGGCTTAAGGGTCCAAGGACCCAAATAATTGGTTTTTAGGGTTCAAATACCAGCCATATTATAGTATTTGGGGCCTAAAACACCATTATTTGGGTCCTTGGACTCTTAGGGTTAGACCTGCTGTTGGAGTTCTTTTGTTCGGGAGGACTTAGTGTGGGCCCTTAATCCCTGGGGTCCCTATATACCTTCTGGAGTTTGCATAATGAACCCTCACAAACGAAAAGCAGTACTTTCATTGTACTCCCCACATGCGACCACATTCCTGCAGTGCGCCCAGGAGAACATCACAGATGAAGCTGAAATAGGGAGTCTAAGTGCGCGCAATACGATCCTAGATGTTTGCGAGTCCCGATAATAAAGATTTTTGTCTATGGGGACCTAGAGTGGGGCCGCCCAATTTCTGCACACTCTATATGCTGTACGATTATGTTATCCTTTGCAACCTCATTGGTTCAACACGTGTATTTTTCGTGGTGCAGGCTTTGCGGAGCTTGCGGGTGTTACTGGTCATTTTGAAGCTTTTCGATGATTTGACAGATCCCGAAAATTTAAGGACATACAGGGTCCAGATAAACCCCTCACCCTAATCGCTAAATCCCTACACTTCTCACCCTACATACACCCCACGCCAAAATCCCTAATTCCTAAGCCCCTACACCTACATACACCCTACACCCTAAACCCTAAACTCCTAAACCCTCAACCCTAAACTCCTAAACCTTAAGCTCCTAAACCCTAAACTCCTCAGCCCACGTCAGAGCTCTAGAGGAGGACTATGTGGCAGTTGGTGTTGACATCCACCTGAAGGCCAGGGTTTAGGGTTATAAGGTTTGGGGTTTAAGGTTTAGGGTTTAAGGTCTAAGGTTTAGGGTTTAAGACTTAGGGTTTGGGGTTTAGGGTTCAGGCTTTAGGGAAACCCCAAACTACAGTTGATTTTGAAGGTGTGTTCGTAACTTTTTTGCCGCAACAAACGTCAAAATTCATCCAAAGCATAGGAGGCCCCAAGTCCTCTCCAGGAGGCTGAAAGGGGTACCCTCGCTGCAATCTACCCCGAAAGCACTTCCCGGCCCCTGTATACCCAATAATTAGGTCCCTTTAGAGGCTAATCCCTATAACCCTAACTCTGAACCCTAAACTCTAGCCAATGCTGCACCATACAGAGGGTAAATAGGGGCATACAGAGATATATGAGGGTCTATAGTGTCTAAGGTCCAAGTACCCAATAATTGGATACTAGAGTTTTGGTACTAGTATTTGTAGTACAGGTTTTGGGGTAAGTATATTTCTATCAAGCATTTGGACCCTTTAAGGGTAAGTGTATCTTGGCAACCCTAGACAGTAAAACCCTAAACCTTAAACCCTAAACCCTAAAACCCCATTACTTGGGTCCTTGGACCCCTAGGGGAAGGTGGCAACGGCTCCGAAGGACATCCCTCCAAGCGACCTTGCGCTTCCAAGGTACCCTTGAACAAGGAGCGTGTTTGGAAGGAGTTTTGTCCAAACATGAGCCTTTGCTTACACGGGTCTAGGGGTTGGTTTGGGGGTTTGAGGCTTAGGGTTTCGTGGTTTCAGAGTTTAGGGTGTAGGGTTTAGGCTGCTGCTTGTATGATGGGAGGGCGTGAATTTGAGTGTAACTGTTGTCCAAATCTTCAGGTCACCACCCTGCAATCTCTTCTCGCCCCTATGTAGACCCAGGTTTCGTTTAAGCTACTTTCTTGTGTGTTTCCCATAATTCCCGTGTTTATTTTGGCCCTAAACGGTAAAACGCATCTACTGTCATTGCCATCAAGTCGGAACAGGCTTTCTGTAAGTCAGCTGCTGCCTTACGGATGCTGTAAACGCATCTTCGTGGCGCTTAGCTAGGACCTTAGACCCTTAAATTGTTGGTGCCTCCTTATATTCCTGTTATAGGTACCTGAGGTCAGTTTTTAGTAGGGATGCTAAGTGCCATGGTGGCATATAAGTATAGGGGGGGATGCGAAGATGAGGGGTTCCTATAGTAAGAGTTATGATATGTTGGAGTCTGTTTTAGGCTCCCCTATGTATGCAAACTTGCCATATATGTAACCCTAAGCCCGAAATCCTACACCCTGAACCGGAAGTACGCCATTCATTCATTCATTCCTTGCTCCCCGGGGTGCGTTGCAAGCAACAACGGTCGTAATTTACAGAGCCACACACATGTTCTAAGGTGTAGGATTTAGGGTTTACAGCTGCACATTCTGCCGCAGGCTGCCGCCGACGCGGGCAAATGCACCCTCGTGCTGCTGATCTTGTCATACTGGGTTCTTCAAGGCCCTACCTAAACCCCAAAAGTATGCAAAAATATAGCCCCAAATCCATAATAATAGCCATAAAGGCCATTATTCTACATAATTTCAGGGTTCAGGTACTGCCTAGTTCATTGAGACCGCCTGGGGGGCTCCCACAAACTTGGCATGTCTCGGGAAGTACCTAGACCTCCCCCCAAACACCCAGAATAATTGCCTATATACCCATCACGTTGAGGTGAACGGCTATGAATTTAGGTATTGGGAGGTCTAGGTCTATGCAAAAAAACCGTATCAGCCGCATAATAACCTCAGTTCTACCTCCGCATGGATCATCCTCGAACGCGCAGCCCGTACGCAGATCCCCACAACAAACATTCCCAGAATGGCTCAGAGATCGATGGTTTCAGGCTTGTGGTTTTACCCCTGGGTTGTGGGATTCTTGAACCCTAGGGGGCTATCTATATAAGGGTCATATTAAGGCCATGTCGGGGAAACCTCGTAGGGGTACGATCCTAAACCCTGAAGTCTAAACTCTAAACTCTAAACCCGCCCTACACCCTTGCAACCCTTGAAGAGGAGAAGAATTGCAGCACCTCTGGCAAGGCAGCATTAGACAAGGGCAAGGGATCACCTGCCATCTAAATTCAACCCTAACTCTAACGCGTTTTAGGGTGTCGGGTAAGGGTCTAGGTACCAAGTACCCAATATATACTCCCCAAATCTTGTACTACAATTACTAGAACAAAAGCCTCAAAGTACCAATTAATTGGGTACTTGGACCATCCTGCGATAAGTTCAAAGCACGTGCCACCGTGCTGTCTGAGGCTTTCTGAGTCCATGTTCCCGGATGTAGTTCGCTTCCACCGCGCAGCTGATTTTGACTCATGACTGCATGAACTACCCATCACCCTAAACCCTAGAGTCTTCCTTTGTACCTTCGGGCTTGTACCCTCAGCCATCTCACGACCTAAGGGTACAAACTTTAGGGGTACAAATTTGAAGTCCCTAAACCCTAAGCCATAAATATAAAAGACCACGGGCACATATCTTAATCCAAGCGGGTACGTACTGAAACCCTTTCAAGCTGAACGCACCTGTCCACGAGTTCGCATCATGTCTCTCATGAACCCAAGGTATAGGGTGTAGAGTTCAGGGTTTTTGAATTCAGGGTTTTTGAATTCAGGGGTTTGGGTTTGGGGTTAGATCTCCGTACCCAAGACTCTTGAACTTCGCGTCTGAAGCTCATGCCCTAAACTCCTGACCCTCAAACCGTAATATAGGGGCTCATATTGGGGTTATCTTGGGTCTAGGGTTTAGGGTTTAGGGATAATTACCAATATCATGGTTCCATATTCCTTGTAGAATTATAGTATATGGTGCCTCAAATGGACCTCAGAATGATGTTGGTAATTATTTAGGCCCCTGTAGTACCACAGGAAAAGGCCTTACCCTGCTTCCAAGGGTTTTTCCAAGAAGACTCTAGGAGGCCCCGGATTACTGGGTTGCTGTTAAGGAACTTGAATTAAGTTACTATATTGGGGAAACCCTATTATTTGCTATATATATATATATACATATATATATACCCATTATGGTAACTTAAGTTAAGTTCCTTAACAGCAACACAGATTACGCAGGCTGGAGGGTTTAGAGTCTACAGGGTTTTAGGGTTCAGGGCTCACTGTGGGGGTTTTGAATGAAGCCTAGAACCTGAAATCCTCTGGCCCCAGTGTTTTGGTGTATGTAGGGGGACTCTTGAGTTTTGGAAATGTCCGTGTAGACGAGTTGCAAGGCTTAGGCTTAATGTAGGTGAACCTACTGCCCCCTAAAAGTCGCGAAATGCGACTTAACCCTAAACCCTAAATTTTCCTAAGCCATAAACCACATTCCCAAGATCCCGGGGAGGCGGACCCTAAATTGTAGGGTTTAGGGGTTTAGGGTCTATAGTCTCTAGGGTTCATGTCTTTTGGTTCGAAACCCCCAGGTAGACCTACAGCGTACATAAACATTCAGCGAGCTCCCCATCCAGGAGCTCAAGAACCTGAAGCCGAAAAGCCAGAAAACCTCTTGTTTGGTAGGCTTTTTGGGACATGGGTCTTAAGGACCCAAATGATGGGGCTTTAGGGCCCGGGCCCAAGTACCACTAATAGCATAGCATTTGGGCCCTAAAACTCCATTTTTTGGGCTCCTTGGACCCTTAGGGTTTACTATTTTGCCTACTGGCGTTTTCGGGGGGACCCTAAATACAAGTATTGTTCAAAGGGTCTGTCGGGCCAACCCAGCTTAAGCCAGCAAGAACTTCTCTAAAGGCCGACAGAACATGAAACTCGAAGCCTGAAAGCCTAAACCTGAACTTAAACCCCTAGAATCTCGACCTCCAAGCCTCGTAGTTGCTGTTCAAGCCTGAAATGGCGCCTGTTTCCCTTCTGTAGCTGGAGCAAGGACCCTAAGCCATACACCCCCAAACCCCATACCCTAAACCCCAAACCCTAAACACTCTACCCTAAACCCTGAACCTGAAACCCTAATTCCCTGAGATCTGCAGGTCCTAGACCCTAAGCCAGAAAGCCCTGGCCCTAAGTCCTACTCGTTAAGCTTGCAAAGAAATATCCCTAAGGGCTCAAGGACCCAAATAATAATCGGGTTTTAGGGTTCAGGGTTTAGGGATTAGGGTTTAGGGGTTAAGGGTCCAAGGACCCAAATAATAGGGTTTTAGGGCCCAAATACCATTACTGTTACAGTATTCGGGCCCCAAATCCCTTATTATTTGGGTCCTTGGACCTTTAGGGTATGGGAAGTTCCCAAAATTGGGGTCCCATTTTGGTACCCCTAAAAAAGTTTAGGGTTTAAGGGTTCAGGGTTTAGGGCTTAGATCTTAGCGGTGGGGCCCCTAAGTTACAACCTGGGTTTTCCTTATACTGGGGAGAACTACAGTGTTAAGTCCGGTAGATTGTAGTTACGGGGTTTGTAAGTATATTTATGTAACTAGAGGATCCCAGTCGGTAGGTGCCGTAATATAATCTATAACCAAAGGGGCCCAATTTTTTGAGAAGATTCCATATAGGCCCCTGATACGGACCCTACACTTGGGGCGCCAGGATTAACGGCCCAGACCCTAAACCCTAGACCTGCAGCCCTAAACCCTATACCCTGAACTCTAAACCCATCGTGTTTTCTGCTTTTTATATGCGCTGAAGCAAAGGTAAGGGCTTGCCTGGAGGAAGAAGAAGAGGCCGACCTCTTGGCCCCTGAGGCCCAGGGTATGGCTTCAGTGTTGGGAGGTGCAGGGTTTAGGATTTATAGGGTTTAATGTTTAGTGTTTAGCGTTTAGGGTTGGGGTGTTGGGATTGAGGGTTGAGGATGTAGGGTTGCGGTTCGGAATGTAGGGTTTTGTAGTATCTAGAATTCAGGACTGAGCCCTTAAGATCAAGGGAGAACGATTGAGGGCCTAGGGTTCAGGGTTCAGTGTTCGTTTGGAAGTCAGGTTTGCGGTCACCACGACCCGATGATATGCCTCCGTTTTCGGAGATGGTTGCCGAAAATCGAAACCTGACAAAGAAATTCGAATCACAAAACAACCCTAAGCGTCCAAGGACCCAAATAATAGGGCTTGAGGATTGGGGTCATATTGGGATAATGGAAATTAAATGGAAACTCCTATTTGGGGCTTTGATTTTTCTAAAGCACGGCCGCCCCTTTACTCAGAAACAGTCATCCAAAAGGCAGACATGGAGCGCTGTTGGAGGGCTCCAGTAGGGCGTGGGGTTTGGGATTTTGAGGTTTGGGGCTGGGAGGTGGACATGATCGATCCTGGCTTAAGGCTCTGCGTCCCCGCTTTCTCCGAACCCGAAACCCTAAACCCTACCCCGTCTTACAACAAAAGATACCAGCTTAAGCAAGGCCCTAAGATATGCTGGAAAGATGGGTTTAGGGCTTACGGTCCTGAACTCTTCTATATATCCTACATTTTTCACCTGGAACATCTATGCGAACTGCCCCACATTCTCCAACCCAATGCCCAAATCTGCCCTACCTCCTCTACTGGAGGGTGTCTCATCAAATTCTTGGAATGGTGCGCTTAGGGTTTTGTCGGAGCATTGGCGAGTGCACGTGTTTGGTTTGGTGCCCAATTCGGGGGCTACAAACAAGGTCCTACCATCTACTTCCTTGGAACTAAATTTTCAAGTTTCGACATACGTAGGACGTCTCAATGGCCTACAGCTATTGCGGACAAGCGGAGAGGGCAAAGGTGGCAATCTACATGGCCAGTGTGGCAGAGTAGGTATTTTCCGGGAATAAATCTACATTGTCATAAAGTTCCCGGCGGAGAGCCTGTGCGAGCCGGTGCTAATAAAGTTCACTACCGGTGCTCATGAAGTTCCCTGCGCGAAGCCTGTGCTAGGAATCTAGGGGAGAGGGGTTGCCATTGCCGGAAAACATGTCGACTTGACCCCGCATGGCAAACTTTGTTCCTGCAGCCTGCAGCAGTATACCCTCGGCCCCAAAACTTCTAGCAAAACGAAGACTATATTTACATATCTATCTATATATATATATATATATAGATACAGAAGCCCCTTTGAGAATGCTTTGGACGGAGTGCTATTCGGGATTATACAGGGACTACCACGTGGATCCATTCCCCCATTCCCTACTAACTACTTGGGGTCTTGCATTCTGAGTCTAGACTCCAAGCCCTATATCCTAAACCCTAAACGGATCTAGAATTTCAGCATGGTGGAAAGGCCGTAGATTCTTGCTTGGCTGAACTGCGCCCTGCATGAAGCTCCATGGTCCTAAAGCCCAAATCCTGAAAGCACTCAATCCTAGAACCTTAAGTCCTTCAAAAGCCTGAAAAACCTACAGCCCTCAAACCTCAAAATCTAGAACCCTACACTCTAAGACTTCCTATACACGCGAGCTACGGACTGAATTTGGGTTGGGGGGACCTATAGGGGA
>CAJNIZ010001099.1:18903-29967 GCA_905231905.1 Symbiodinium pilosum
TGAGGCTGCCACCGTGCAGGAACTGCTGGCATTGCCTGCATCATGCAGCCGCCGATCTGCAATTTTAGGGTTTAGGGTTTAGGGTTTAGAGGTTTAGGGGTTTAAGGGTTTAGGGTTTAGGGTTCTACGGTTTAGGATTTAGGGTGTGGGGCCGCCAAGTTACAACTTGGGCTGGAAGTAACTTCTAGTGGGGATCGCTACAGCTTTCAGTCCTGTAAACTGTAGCTATGGGATTTGAAAGTATAGCTATGTAACTAGGAGGCCTCACCCTGTAATATGGGCCCTTACCTGATTCTTGGGTCCTAACTACGGAGTACTCAACTGTCTTTGTAGGTTTTATAGGGTAGACAATAGGCATATAAGGACCCCAGGATTAAGCCCCCCCATACCAAACCCTAAACCAACCCTGAACCCTAAACCCTAAATCCTAAACCCTGAATCCTAAACCCTAAATCCTAAATCCGGACTCCGAAACCCTAAATCCTAAACCGTAACAAGGGCCCATGCTAGGGTCCCGTAGGTCCAACCTCAGATGCAGACCATCCCTACAAGTTTACATTAATACTCTCACTATTTAGGGTTGAGGGTTTAGCGTTTAGGGTTTTGCGTTAGCGTTCAGGGCACTTAGTGGCAAAGCCTAAACAGTTACCGCTAGTATCAGGAGGGGTATAGGGAGAAATGGGGTTTTAAGCTTAGAGTTTAGGGTATAGTCTATAGTGTAGATAGGTTTTAGGATCTTTCTACAGTACCTAAGTCAGTGAGGATGTAGGATAGATAGCTTGGGGTATAGGGCTTAGGGTTTAGGCTTTGTGCTGCTGGGTTCTGGGTATAGGGCTTAGAGCTTAGGTTGGGCTTCGGGCTCAGGGTTTGGGAACTATGTAGGGTTAGGGTATGGGGTTTAGGGTTCAGAATTTCCAGCTCTAGGTTTAAAAGTTTTGGGTTTAGGGTATGATATAGTAAGGTCGAAGTTTATAGATAGAAAGTATACGTGCATATTGAGTATAGGGGCTTAGGAGCATTTAGGTCACGGCACTTCTGGGGCATGAAGTCAATTCCTAAAGGTTCTGGGTTAAGGGTTTCTCACTTGTGCTTTAGAGCTCTGGGAATAGGCAAGATCCAGGGCTTAGGGCGTAGGGTTTGAGCCCTAAACCCCAAAACCCTAAAGCCCTAAACCCGAAATCACAACTCAGATCTTAGAGCCTTTGAGACTTGAGTTTAAGCAGTACGTAGCCCTGGGCCATCAACCTTACATTAGCCATAATCTAAACTCTAAACGATTTAGGGATTAGGATATAGGGATTAGGGTATAGGGATTGGGGTTTAAGGTTTTGAGGGGTTATATAGGGGAGTATTTTAGGGGTTTTTCATTAAATTCTCCACTGTCTGCAGCTGTTACCCCAGACCTTCCAGTCAAAAAAGCAAAAGTCATGACGGGCACCCTCAATTTCTAGCACAATGTGCTGTTGTTGTCTGCAATTTGCATGTTGTTTGTTTCGAATGATTTCTTGTGCTAATGGCCTTGCGTTTTACTTTGCTTCATGCTGCTGAGGAAGAAAGCATAGAGGTGTGGACGGCGCGAATCAGCGTGGCTCTTGAGGCAGTGCGGGCAAACCCCAACGGACAATGCAAATCCACATGTTTTGTTGTCGCGATTGCATCTGTATAGAGAAGACATTCTGGCGAGCTAAATGAGGAATGTAGAGCACTCCGGTACAAGTTGATATAGAGATTACCCTGCATTTGCATGTCTTTAGCTCTGTACTCGGCTTAACATGCTTTGTGGGCGGAAGGGGGTGCTACCCATGCATTGACATGTAGCCGTCTATAAAGCATTTACATGTAGCCGACTATAAAGCTTCGTCTGTTCCGTCAAAAGCCAAAACCCTCGCACCAGGCCCTCGTCGGTGGCAGCACGCAGAACGCTTCTGGAAAGCATGCTCAGACCACTATGGGCTAGTAGACCTTAAGGGTACCTTAGTCTACCCTTAATAGGGTCCTAATAGGGAATTTTTGGGTCTAATAGCCCATAGGGGGACTTTAAATGCCTTCTGGGCTGCGGGATTAAAAAGTGTACGCGGAGTGTCTAGCGCATTGGGAAAAGGAGTCGCGTGTCACGTTTGGGATTTGAGCTAGCCATTCAAGACGTAGGATTTCGGTCCTGAATCCTAAGCCCCAGAACATCCAAAACCCTACACCCTAAATCCTACGCCCTAAACCCTTAACCCCAAGCCAAAAGTCTCGGAGCCCCAAACCCCAGCGCGCGCTCTTGCGACTGCTTAATGGGGAATTGGGGAAGAGGCGATTGGCACCATTGTGGTGCTATGGTATACAGTTTAGGGTATAGGGTTTAGGGTATAGAGTTTAGGTTTAGGGGGGCTTTACAGGGACTACTATGTGAATCGTTTCCGCTCTCCCCCAACCAAACATGACAGCTGAGATGGTCTTTTTTGTAAGAAGAAAATAGTCTTTGTAGGGCCCATGTTGGATTTCCAAGCCATGTTTGTTTTGAGGCAGGGTAAACCTTTAGACCCGAAACCCTAAACCCCTAAACCCCCCCCACCCCTTCATTGTCTTAAACCCATGGATCCTATGCAGCCCCTGTCAACCCACAGAACTTTCATCCTTAGATGGATCCCCAAACCTACACTAGCAACCCTTAGCCCTAATCCCTAAATCATTAACATCAATGAGGCTCGAAACTTGATGTCCTAAACCCTAAGCTGCAAATCCTGATGCCTTAACCTTACACCCTGAGCTCCAAGCCCTAAACCCTGAACCTTAAACCATGGTCAGCATGAGGGGGCTTTCTGACACCCAGGCTTTGTTGGCGGTCCAAAGTTTGGCGGAGTGGGCTGAGACCAGGCCGACTCCACGGTTCAGGGGTTTAGGATCTTAGGGTTTAGGGCTTAGGGGTTTTGGGGGTTTACTTCAAATTTTGGGTACAATTAATGCTGAAGGTTCAGGGCTTAGGGTTTTGGGGTTAAATGTTTGGGTTGCAAAGTATAGGTCTAACGGATTATTGATGGAGATTATCGTAAGACAGCTATGGTGCATGAAGTTCAGCATGTAGTCTTCATGTGGAGAGGCCCTAAACCTAAACCGTAAGCACTAATCGTATCTTGATCCTTGGCATGCTCAGTGTTGCGATGGTCGTGATAGGTTTACAGTCAGATGCATTGATGTATTCACCCCAAACCCTAAGCCCTAAACCCGAAATCCTAAACCCTGAACATACAACGGGTTGAGGTGCAGTCCTAGCAACTGAAGATTTCGACTTGGGAGACGCGCACCTTTGTGCATGGTAAGTTGTTGTCCGGGATGGTTTTAGCCATACGTTATTTAGCGGTCGGGGTTCGTACACTTCCCGAACACTCATCATCCCCATAGCATACATATGGGGGTGTCCCAAAATTAGGGGTACCCTTTTGATGGTCCCAATAATAACCACTATAGTATTTTGGGGACTATGTTGGGGAACCCTTATTTCGGGAAACTGCCATATACCGTTTAAGAGGCTCTCTCTGTTGTTTTGTGGTAGTTTCAAGGTTTATGTTGGATATCGCCCTCAATCATTAACAGTTGGAGAATAATTGTAATAGGGTTAAATTAAATATAGCCATCAATAGGACCCCCAATATAGACTGCTACTTTGCGGGGGGCAGTACCCAAGGTTTATGTATGTTTCTGTAAGGAGGCTTTAGGCTGTCGAAGCTGTCCTGGACTTGTAGACTTGACGCCCTGAACTCGTAACTTCAATTCTAAGGGTCCAAGGACCCTAGGGAGGCTTAAGGGTCCAAGGACCCAAATAATAGGGTTGTAGGACCCAAATACCATTACGTAATGCTATAGTATTTGGGCCCGAAAATCCCATTATTGGGTCCTTGGACCCTCAGGGTAAAGCAGAGAGTCAGCAAGTTGGGCCAAATAAAGCTCCCCCCGAAAGGGATTCCGGATTTTTCTTGGGTTGAGGTTTTGCGGCTTAAGGTTCAGTGTCTACAACGTGCCCTACCCCAAACAATCGACATGGTACCCTTTTGAAACGACATGAGAGGACTATAGCCCTATAGGTCCACGGACTCAACAATGGGGGGACTAGAGCCCGAACGCTATATTCTAAATGGTGTTTGGGACATGAAGCCCTAATATTTTCCTTGGACCATCACCCCTAGACCCTAAAGCCGTCTTCGTAGGGCCCATTTTGGCCTCCATAGCGGTTGAAAAAAGTGTACACGTGTTCCGGCCGAGATGAGGAAGTGAAACCTGAGAATGATCCTTAAGTTTGGGGTGTAGGGTTGAGGGTTCAGGGTTTAGGGTTTCGGGTGTAGGGTTCAGGGCAATGTCCCTGAGTGGTAAGTATGTTCGTTCCCCAAGCCCTAACACCTCGACTCTAGGAGCCAAACCCCTGGGAGGATCTAGAAAGTGGAACCCCCGTATTATGGTACCCTATACTGTTATGGGGTAATTTCTATTAGTTCTTAAGGGGGATCTACTTTCAGGGGCCTGGGAAAAGCCAAACCTTGCACCAAAACAAGATTTGGTAGTTTCCTTGAAAAGAGGGACCCCTATATAGACTCCAAAACACTAGAATCCTTATTGTAAGGATCCCCCCAAAAGTACCTTTTATTCTAGCACACCTTCATTTATCCCGGGGATCCAGGACTGCAGATATCTCCTACTTGCGGCCCTAAACTCTACAAATCATTCCTGCCTTGGGCTATGTGGGTCTCTAAGGTTGAATTCATGACAAACCAGCAAGATCCCTAGACGCTAAACTCCTAAACCCTAAACCCTAAACCCTAGACCCTAAACCCTATGCCTGTTATCCTAGACCCCCCGGGAGGTGTGACTCAAGAGAGGCATTGGCATCGGTCCTCGGCAACGACGCCAAGCTTCTGGCGATGCTGCAGCTTGCGCAGGGAAGCAGGGGTCTAGGTACTATATACTCCTATATAACCCTATATAACCCATTACGGTAGTTTCCATGTTCTTTTCCATTATCCTTTTGTAACTCTTATATAACCAATTATCGTAGTTTCCATTTTCTTTTCCATTACCCTTATACATAATCACTATATAACACATTGTAACCGTTTGCATTTTGTTTTCCATTGTCCCTATACAAACCCTATATTGTCCCCTTAAGGCCCTTAAGGGGTTGAGAGTTTAGGGTTTGGTTTTGGGGCCGATGCGTCTATGGCTTTCTGAGGTTTTGGGTGTGGCGTTGAAGTGTTCAGAGGCTTAGGGCTTTTCTTTCTTCGGGCTGAGATATTTCTGTTGTTGTGTCTTTCAATGTTGTTGGTCTTTCGGTTGCAGGTGAACTCGAAAGGATCCAGTCGAACTGAGCCTGCTGATGATACGGTAAGCTGCGTCGAGTTGTGCTCGTTATTTCAGGATGCATATGGTACTTTCCAGAAACAGGGGGGGCCCCCAAAGAGAACCCACTATGCCATAATCCTCATTATAGGTTCCTACAAAAAGGGATCCCCCAATTCTTTTACTGGTGGTTCGTAGTCGATAAGGTATATTCCCTGCATAATATACTCCTCTATCCTGTACAACCCCCATTCTTCCCTCCTAATCCCCAGTAAGTCATTGGAATCTCCATGTCCATATACTGGGAGCCTGTGATTGAATCAGTTTACCTACCGGTGCTTAACAGACAGTAAGGGAGTGAATGTAGGCTTTCGGGCTTAGGGTTTAGGGGGCGGGGGTGGGTGAGTGAATATTGAATATAGGTACCCTTATGGAGGTATCTAGCTACGGGGATTCATTACATAGGGGTGATTATATGGATCCACTCCCCCACTCTCCCTTAACCACCGGTAAGTTCATTTGCGTTCCTATTACCCTACACCCCTTTGTATGCATCCCGCCTAAATGAGTAGGTATATGATTCGAGGTTCATGTGAGGTGCCCTTTGTTAAGATTGTGGAAGGAAATTGTAGGACCATGATGTTCCCTAAGGGTCCAAGGACCCAAATAATAGGGACTTATCATTGCATGGGTGTAGAGTAAAAACATGATCTTCCCCATCATGGTAACTTCATTCCAGTTCCCCTAGAGCCCAAAAACCTCAAAGCCCATACCCCAAACCCTAAACCCCATACCCGGCCCTAACCCCCCTACCCTAAACCCCATAAGCCCCTAGAGCTCCTGAACAACAACCCGCACACCCGGAGCCGTGAAGTGAAGCTGATGCATAAGGTTGAGGGGGTTAAAGAGTTTGGGGTTTGGGGGGTCTACAGGTTCAGGTTGAGAGAGTTAAGGGTTGAGGTTTTAGGGGTTTAGGGTCGAAGAGGTTTAGGGTCGAAGAGGCAAGAAAGCTCCTTGCTGTAACACCCTAAGTTCTCCCTAATCTAATCCTACATGACTCTGTGTCATGGCTTGTTTCCCGGAACCCTGAATCCTAACCCCTGAACCCTAAACTTTAAATCTTAAACCCCGACATTGTAAACCTCCAAACCTTAACCCCCAAGTCGCGCACCCTAAGCCCTAAAACCCTCAAGGCTCAACCATAAGCCTGTTGCCGCTTAGGCAAAAGGCCTTCGAACCCTAAACCCTAAACCCTAACAAGCTGAGGCAAAAGGTTTTCAAAGAGGCAGGAAAGAAGCCATTCGCCTCGGCAGCGGGTTTCCCTTTGGCATTGTGCTCCTTGGGCATTGTTTTAGGGCTTGTTTAGGGTTCAGGCTTTAGGGCCTAGGGTGTAGGGTTTAGGATCCAGGGTTTAGGGTTCAGGGTTTAGGGTTCAGGGTTTAGGTTTAGGGTTTAAGGTTTGGGGCCTATGGGTTTATAGGGTGTATAAAGGATTAGGGTTTGGGTATATGCGCAATACTCTTAACTCCTTAAAGGGGGTCATACAAGGGAGTATATGGGGGAGTATGATCGGCAATTTTAGGGTTTATAGGGTTTAGGGTTTGAGGTTGTGGGTCTATGGGGTTAGGGTTCAGGGATTCGAGTTCAGGATTAACGTTTATGGATTGGGGCTTAGGGTTTGGGATTTGGAGTAAGGGTTCCGAAAGATTTAGGGTTCCAACATAGGAAGACGTACAACGCCTAGCAGCTACAAGCGAACATCGAACTTCTTTGTTGATGTACTTTCCGAGCTCCTTGACGATCGAATAATAGATTATAGAGGCATTCACTACCCTAAGGGTCAACTATTATGTGACTAAACACTATCATCTATATGGTATTTGGGACCTACAGCCCTAATATTTGGGTCCTTGGACCCTTCGGGTAATTAGTGGGCGGCGGGGCTTGGAATCGTGGAGGCGAGTCTGGCCCGAAGCCATCAGCTCGAACAGCTGAGGTTTGAAGTTTGCCAATACTGCGCCGGGCGCGGCACAGGTAGGGACTCTACACTTTGGTTCGTACAGTCCTAAAATGATAATAAGTGTGTGTTTTGGCTCATGAAAATCTTTGCCATACAAGGGTTTCAGAAGCACAGATCAGGGTCAATAAGAACGAAGCGACATACCATCTGAGTACTAGAGTGCAGTGAATGCTTGGACCCTTGAATATACATTGTCGCTGCCATATAGGAGGTCTCAGCGTTGATGGCAAAAATGTGTGCCATACATACATGATGTCTATATTTAGATATATATATATATAGATATGTATGGTCACCCCTCCAAGATCCACATCTATATGGTGGTTTCTTTGAACATGGTCTTGTGCTTCAAAAGCTGTTTTGTGATAGGACAAGCAGACTGTAAAGAGCAATGTTTTAATGTTTTCCAAGATGCAAAAAATAATCCAAAAGCCAAAATGGATTTCAAAAAGGCCAAGCTGGCATCCAAAAAGCCAAAATGATTTTAAAAGAAACCCAAGAATTGTTTCCAAAACACAAAATGTGTCCAAAAAGCCCCCTCAAAAAAAGTCGAGATTGGCTTCCGAAAGGCCAAAATGGCGTTGAAGAGGCCTCAACTTGCTTCCAAAAAAGGCCTTCACAGAAAAAAGCCTGCCGGCGAGGCCCGACAAAAGGCGCAACAAGTCCTTGTTTTGAGCAACACCAAAATATGTGTCCGTCAACATTCGCTCAGAAGTCGTCCATACATTGCTCAACATTTTCCAAGGCTTCCCGACCTGAACCCTATACTATAAATCCCTAAACGCTAAACCCTAAACCCCGACAGGACAGCCTTGGGGCTGTAATTCGGAGTGCGTTGGAGACACCGGAGCTACCGGTACTTATCGAGCAGACCTTGCGGGACCTGTGGATTTGGGGTTTAGGGCATAGGGTTTTAGGGTGTGGGTTTTTAGGGTTTAGGATATTAGGGTCTGGGGGCTTAGGGTTTAGAGGTTTAGGGTTTGGGGTTTATGGTTTAAAGGTTTAGAGCTTTAGCGCTCTAGGGTTTACTCTGTAGGGTTTTGAGGTTTACGGTTTAGGGTATCCCCCGCTTAAGGGTAACTCTACAGATCCTTTGGGTAAAACAGTTAGGCTGTAAGGAGAAACATAGGCGAAAGTAATCTCCATACTGGCCATTTTTTGGAGATTGAATGGATCAGTTGCCCTTTTAAACTAGGGATTGAGGTTGGTGCGTGGAGGGTAGGATTGCCCTAAACCCTAAACCCTAAACCCGGCGGCAGGTAAGGGCATGAGCTTTGGGGTTTTTAGGCTCCAGGGCTGAACGAAACACTTTAAAACCCTAACCCTAAACCTTCAAACCCTAAAACCCAAACCAAAAACCCTAAACCCTCAACCCTAAACCCTAAACCCTAAACCTTCAAACCCTAAAACCCAAACCCTCCAACTCTAAAGGCTAAACCCTGAAGCCTAAGCCGAGCTTTCAGGCGCAGGCCCAGGGTTTTAGGCTTGAAGGTTTGGGGATCTTTTGGTTCAGTACGGTTAGGGTTTGGGGTTTAGGGTTTTTTTTGGTTTAGGGTGGGATCCCATATAAGCCCCAGAATGACCCTCCACTAGGGTTTAGGGCTTCGGGGGGTGGGATAGTACGGTGGATACTAAAAATCCTGCATGACCCTAAGTACCATATACCTTGGAATTATAGTACTATAGTATACTAGGGTCATGCAGGGCTGTTAGTAACAGTAGGAGTGCATCAGGACCCTAATATAATCCTTCTTATCCCCTGTAGTCACTATTACAGGGTGGGGGGGGTCCTCCTACTATAGGCCCCTTTTAGAAGGACAACAGTCCAGTCCGCAAGGGACCCAATTACAGGTTCCAAATTGACCTGAGGGAGTGCAACTTGAGTTTATACGTTGGTTGGATAAACACGAAACTCCAGGGAGAAGCGCCGACGCCTATTCTTATGTACTTGAGGAGGACCAGAACCGTGAGAAAGCTTTCAGTGTAACCCTAAACCCTACATTTTCTTAGTGTGTGCTAGGTCATCTTGAAGTTGGCCCCTACGTACATGCTCCCATGAAAGCAATTATACATGCCTAAGCTCTTGCTCTGAATCCTAACCTTTTTGAAGGGAAAAGGTTTTGAGGTTTAGGGTTTAGGGTTCAAAGGTAAAAACCCTAAGCCGATCTCAAATGCATATTCCCTAAGGGTCCAAGGACCCGAATAGTAGGATATCAGGGCCCGAATACCATTGATATCATAGCATTTGGGCCCTAAAACCCTAAATTTGGGTCCTTGGACCTTAGGGATTCTTGCTACAGAGCCGAAGCTTGGCATCGTGAGGATGCGACCGGTGCAAACCACGTTCTGCGTGAAGCGAGTGCCTGTACGGAAGCGTCCACTACTGACACGGAAGGCCCGGTAGCCGCAAAGATTTGTTTTAGGGTTTAGGGGTGAAGAGATTGCCTTCCAGAGTTTCTGGTATGCATAAGGCCCATTAGGCTTCAGGGTTTAGGGGTCATTTGGGTCTAAACCCAATATCCTAAACCCCAAACCCATTTGGGCTTCATGATTTTGATTCGTGGGATGCGGCTCAAAAGGGGAGGCCCCAGAAAGAAACGTTATTTAAGATGATGGCCATTAGGGTTTAGGTCCCCTACTTGGATGATCTTTTGACTTAGTAAGTCTACCTAGTATCCCCCACAACCCTTGTAATAGGCCCCATATAGTTCCTGTTACTAGGGGGACTTCCTAAGTCAAGAGATAGTGCAAGTCTCAATCCATCCTTACCGTGAGGATCCAGGTGCTCAGTATTTGGGCACGTGGGGTTTGGGTAATAGTAGTTGTACTACAAGTCTTATCTTAGCCCTAAGCCCAGTAGGCACTGAGACCCTCAACCCTAACCCTCAACCCTAAACCCTGAACCCTAAACCCTAAACCCAGGAAAGTTTCATATGATTTGATTCCCCATATCAGCTTTCCATAAACCTTTGGCACTCCTGGTCTCCCCATATAAGCCTTATGTAAGGGTGCCCGGTTTAGGGTTTAGGGTCGTTGGTGACTTCCCACATGAAACCTCCCGTAAATAATGGTGTGGGGTTTAGCACATAAAGTTCTAAACCCAACCCCAATGTCTTCGATGAACCTAGCACTTCCAATAGCACTCCATGAACAGGGTCCTGGATAATTTGGTTGGGGTTTCCGAAATCTTGGGAACCTTCATTGTGTGCTCCCAAAGTTTCAATGTGGGTTAGAAGTAACTTATGATGGAGGTAACTATAGTTACAAGTCCTCCAAGCTATACTTATTGGATTTATACGTATAGTTATGTAACTGGGGGGCACCAGACTAACTAGGGAAGGAAAATCACTTGCTGCAAGAAGTGCTGCCCCGAAGCCGGAGCTCGAAGCTCTGAAACCTAAACCCTTTTAAGCGCCTAACCCTCGAGCCTAGGGTTTGGGGCTGAGGGTTTAGGGATAGGGTTCAGGGTTTAGGGTTTAGGGCTTAGGGTTTGGGAATAAACCCTAAATTTTGAATCCCTAAAACCTAAAACTTCTTTCAACACCCCCACTCTCAAACCTGCACCTCCGCGCACCGTGTGACTGCCAGGCCCAGGGGCCGAGAAGCCATGTGATTAGGAGGCCTTGGGGGTTTAGGGTTTTGGGATGAGGGTTAGGATTTTGGGTGTTGGGTGCTGGGTTTTGGGATGAGGGTTTAGGGATTAGGGTTGGAGAGCAGGTGGCTGTGGGGCC
>CAJNIZ010001100.1:0-25096 GCA_905231905.1 Symbiodinium pilosum
TGGGGTTGTATAGGGATGATAGAAAGAAAATGGAAACTACTATAGTAGATTGGGGCGATATAGGGTTTTATAGGGATAATGGAAAAGAAAATGGAAACTACTATAGTACATTAGGGTTATATAGCTACCCATAAGCAATGAGAGGAAGAGTGGAAAATAGCGATTGGACCAATTTTGTCAACTTTCATGGGGCAGTATGACTTCTTAAACTTCTGATCAAACAACAGTGGATTTGGTGCCCGACAACAACCTGCTAGTAAACGAGTAGTGTGTGCAATAAAGTAAGGGTTGTTTCGTTGCCATTTTTGGCTTGTAGATAAGTTACCCATCGGACTTTCTCGGTATATGGAAATCCACGGGCAAGGAGCGCTTGATAAAAAGAACTCCTTTCCATTATGGAGCCAAGCTCATTTGCCGCCAGGAGCATAAGTTTTGATTGCTGTGATTCACGGCACTTTCTATGTAAGCCCTCAACCCTAAAGCCCTTGACCTAAACCGAAGCCCCCAATCCTCACATCTTGTGGCTAAAGACCATAGGTCGCAGACCCGTGTACACCCCAAAATGAAATCATTCCCACCCGGAAACAGGCCCATAATTTGATTCTCCATTTTCTTTTCCATTTCATTCTCCATTACAATTCATTACACCCCTCTGCAACTTCCCAGACAACCCCTTGAAGGAGGGTTCTGTTGGACTAAGAGGTGTATAACCAATCGCCTTAGGGTTGCCATTTGATTCTCCGTCTTCGTTTTCATGTCATTCTCCATTGCAATATGGTATAGCCCTGATGTAACCCTGTAAACAACAAAAGTCCATTTCATCGGCGCAGTCGGAGTTTCTTGGGACATACATCGAGAAATTCAATGGAAATGGGGTTTATAGGACGTTCACATGGCGGTGTTAAAGAACATGTATCTGCAAGCGGGGTTATATGGGCTTATACAGGATTGTATGGAGTTCCGGGTGGGCTGGTTGGCAGGATTGCACTTTCATCTCTCAAAAGGGCTTCGGTACACCGAAAATATCTCTGCGTTGCCATGCTGTTCCACTGTCGGGAACTACACAATAGCCGCTATAGCCACGATTTGCAAAACCAACTTATCCGTTCTACGGTCTCGTCTGCTCGTGCAAGCATGGAGTACCTGACGTCTTGCGTAACATTGCACATACAAATCCGCCTCTCGCACAACCCTACATCACCGGCTTTTTCACAAGCTCTCGATCTCTACCAGCGAGGATGGCCTCTGGAACTCGCCTCATATCACCTGAGCCTAGTGCTGAGTTCTCACCAATTATAGCAAGCACACTGAATCCTGTCAAGCTGGCTTAGCCAAAACGTGTCGGACCGAATCTGAAACATGGTGAAGCCATGTAGCTTCCTTTAGGATTGTTTCTGTTACGTACTATGTCCCTCCACTGTTCAGTTGCCCCCGCCACAACAATACTATTCCGCCCCTCCGGCTTCTCCTTCGTTAGCTCGCCTTGTAATTAGCCCTACATTCACTTGACTAAAAGGAAACCTTTGGGGGTAGTATAGAGTCGCGGTGAGGTGCCCAAGCCCAAATTTTCAACCGTGAATCCCACAGGCATAGTCCACCCTGAATCCCAAACGCAGCTCGGGACCTGTTCCAGGGACATCGACTCCTCTAGGCTTGCAGCCTCGGCAAGAGTGCACTGAGCACTTTAGGAATGCGGCAACTAGCATTTAAGGGTTCAGTGTTTAAGGTCAAGGGTTGGTCCTTACATACCCCCAACTTAAGAGTAGGGCAGTGGGTCCACAGGCAATCTGCCCAGGCCCATTTCCGACGGAACATATGCGCAAGGGGTGTTGGACCACACTCACGAATCCGTATATTCATGTGGTACAATATTTGAAAGTCTAATACTAAACCCTAGTATGCCACCCATTTTGCGGGGCTGATTTCTTGACCGCATCCACCACTCACAGAAATGGACCTGCAAGAGTGGAAAAATGAGCAGGGCGCAGAGTGACTCCTCCCCCACAAGCTTAAGCTGATCCTTAAAGGGGTGGCACGGAATCACTCCCTTCACCTGAATCAAGTCCAGCTACCGCTCAAGGGAATTGGACACAGGAAAAGATGACAAAATCATGTCCATATCCTATGTTTTCGTTTCCAGGTCCCTGGAATATGTCTGTGACGGTGTTTTGGACGTGTGACAGCCAAGAAAGCATGACAGTTACCTCAAGGAACGCAAGCGTAGCTTTGAAATGTGAATGAGCCTCTTACGAGCAACAATGTCTGGATGTCTTACGGGCAGGAAAGGCGTTGCAGTCTTAAGAATGGGAACGCGTGCGCTTCCACCATGATTGAATGTTTGACAGGCAGGAAGTGCGTGAGACTTGCCAATGACGAACGGAAATGCGCCCGCTTACACTATGGTTGGATGTCTGCCAGGTCAGAAGCGCGTGACAGCTGCCTCCGACGCATGGGAGTTCGTCTGTTAACACCGTGGTCAGATGTCTGACTGTGTGTGAGATTTCCTTCCGACGTAGAAAGCAAACGACTTTGATGAACTCCCCAAGCAGCTAAACTGAGTGGTTCTGGCTCTATTGCATCGTGTTTTGTGTCAGCTTGCTCTTCCAGCAATATCACCAACAAGTTCTGTCGCAAGGCCATATCCTGAATCTCCCAACCCTAAACTTTCAATCCCAACACCTACCCGAAAGCCCGCGTTCTACTGTTCCTCCACCCGCTTATAGCCCCCTTTTAGACTCCACATAGCCTTGCCTAACCCTTGTGTAGTCCCTTCAAAAGGCCGATCCCTACCATGGCAGCCCTTGGACCCACCATCCTACATCCTAAAGCCTACACACGAAATCCTGGCCGGCAGCCTTCCGGAGGATCTCTGCGTGGGACAAAGGCCAATCCACCGCCTGGGCACGTTTCATGATTGGGTTGAGGGTTTGGGAGGTAGGATGTAGGGTTCTGCGCTTAGGGCCTAAAGGGCTTTGGACTTAGGACTCAGCGTGGGGCGTATGGGAGCTACATATATATATATATATATTTATTTATTTATTTATGGGTATACATCTACTGAGTCTACTGTAATCAAAAGTGAAATGGAAAACATAAAAACTCAAATGGAGTTGAGGGTTCTAAGTAGTAGGGGTCTCTCCCTGGTGCTTGGCAGGGTATCTATAAATGGGTTATACGTACGCGGTTCTGTAGTGTTTTGGGCGGATTCTTGGGAGGACTATGTGGATTATGAAAAACTATGATAGGGATCCCATCCCTCACTCCCTACTGAGAACCAGGTACGTTTCGATTGTAGGGAAATAGCAGCACACGGAGCTTGTCGGAGGTAGCAAGGTTTAGGTTGGAGTTCGGAGTTTGAAGTCTAGAACTTGGGTTCGGGTGCCGGCCCAGAATGCAGTGAGCTGGCCCTAGCAACCCTAACATGGCAAAAGTGGACAGCCCCCTACCTTCTCGACACGCTGCTGCTGGGCTATGACCCTCTATCTCAGCCAGATCCTGACCAGAACTTCTTCTTCCAAATGCCGAGCGCGACCAATTGATGAGTTCTAACTTGGGCCCAAGCTGGCGAAAATGGCAGCTGACTCTCTGCGGCCTGTGCCTACAGCCACTTGCGAGTTCTAGCACTGCACAACCTGGGACTCTGATAGACCTGCGCACAGCTACCCCCAGCAATCATTGGCAGACCTCACGGAGGTCTGCTTCTGGCAAGTCCATCGCTCCGGTGCCTGCGATACCACTTAGTTCCAGCTATTGGTTTGCATCGATGGTGCACATCTATCCTGCCATTCCCTGCCTTTCTCACACACCTGTTCGGCATGTGTCTCTTCGACGCTGCCGATTTCCTGAATCAAAATGCGCCCTTCAAGAGAACACTTGTGCTGCCTTTGTACTCAAGCAATTGGGTTGGCTGTCCATGCTCACACCATACCACGCGGGATTCATGATCTGGAATTTGCTAACCCTCCTACTACGTCAATTAAGCTCACATATCCAAGCCAACCCCAGCCGCGAAAGTCCAATCACTTGATATTTTGCCCCACGCAGTCCTGTATTTCTATGCCCCTAAACATTGGGGTTTTGGCGTGAGGCCGCACCTCAGACCCAGCATCACCATCGTCGTGCAAAGCTGACGCTCCAGCGAAGCCCCTGCCTGCAACATGGCAAGTTCGGCCCAGAATGCAGTGGGGCGGGCCAGCCCTGAAACCAAAACAACGAGGAAAGTTATTTGCAGGAGGGTACCCTGTGTAGGTCATATACAGCTCGTATACGGGTAACAGGTACATGTCAAGTCCACACAAGCCTTTTACAAGGGTGTCCACTGATCGCTACCCATCTGGGACTCTCCTTGGAAACAACTTGCTGATCCTATGCAACTTCTGCATGTAGTATAGCTGGGGAAGCCATGATATTAGGCACACTTGAAATCCTGAACTCCCGTGGACCAACCATACCATTCCCCTTACCGAGGCCTCCTCGTTCAAGGGGGCTGGGTCACCCTCAAATCTTCATGAGCCCTACAGGCTCTAAACCCCAGAGGCATTCAGCCTTCAAGGCGTTCAACCCGAAACTGTGGATATCCTACTGGCTTTTAACCCCCAAATCCCGCCAACCCTAGAAATCCAAACCCGAAACCTCGGCCGCAGCAGCACTCCCTCAGGAGGTAATTGAAGAAGCATTCCATCTTGCAAAGGTCCGCGGGAACACTACTGGTAAATGTCTACGCACCTGTGTTCTGGAAACTTGGGTCCCCTCACGTGGGCGGCTGCTGGCTGTGGAAAGGTCCCAATAAGCAACGTAAACATGTGTGTATGGAGTGCGTGTAAAGCCGACGTGGGTAAGCACAAAAACGTTGTTTGCTTGCAAACGTTGGGAAGCTGCAGCGCGCGCAAAGTTTTTACAGACCACGCAGCGGCCACACTGCCAAGACTACCCCAGTGTAAGTGCCTATCGCCCGTAGTAATCAAACTGCCCCAAAAAATGTTCAATCCGGAAACCCAAAATCCTGAAAGAGTACGTTTAACAAAGGGTGAGCTGTTTACTTTCAGAGGGAGCCATGTACCACCCCAGTAATAAATCAGGCTTTGTTCTGAGTTCCGACATAAGTCCGGGAATATCAACGAATCAACAGGGACTGGGGATACATTTGAAGTCCTGTTTTTGTAACATGGCTTGTCTCGAAAAACAGAAGCAACCTAGTTGAAATTGTAATAAGGATTCTGTCTATCTATTCGAATTCTGTTGGTTTTGCGCATTTCTTCTACAAGGACTTATTTGGGAGAGAGAAACTAACTCAAGGAACTCGAAACCATCAGCATAAAACAACTCAACTGAGTGGAATTCTTTAACTAAATTAGAGGAAACATGAGAATGATAATGATTATGTAACTCGTTGATTCGGATAGTTTGAGCATCTCCAAACTGAGTGACCCAAAAGGAGGCCGCCCTGCTTCTTTGTCCAACTTGTTCACGCATGACGCTTCCAAAGAAACCTGTATCAAGACTCAGCTTGGCACAGCATGCCATGGCGCTGTAGGATGCGCAGTAATGCCAATTTGACAGCCCCAGGAGCCTAATACCAGCAATGCAACACATGATGATTTTCCTGGAACCCACTAGCCAGGGAGCCCCCATGCGTTAACAGAGCGGGACACTGTGGTCGTGGTCGCTAGCGAGGTTGATGAATTCGTACGAAGCTTCTCGGCATCGCTGCATGTGGCTGACCGGAGAACACACCCGAATTATCAGGTCTTGTGCCGAGCCTCATTGCGCACTTCGGCATTGCAAACATATATGCCAAGCGTAGCAGTCGGCTCCGGGTCCCGAGCGGTTGTCGTGGCTTGACCGACATAATTTTTGCTAGAGTCAAGCTCAAAACCTCGGACCCTGTGTCACAACCTCGCACTCTGACCGTGCAGGCATCACTTACTTGGAGGGTCACGTGGCCCTAGGCCTTGCCTTCCAGGAAAGCCAACTTGGCTCGCAGTTCTCCAAGCTCCCTGCACACAGTGTGATTGTTCTACCCCCCTTTCGCTTCAACAAAGCTTCGGCAGCCTTTCATGCTTGGCCCTGTCGTGAGTGGGATATGGCTTGGCTTCGGGGTTCTGGCACAAGTTTGGGAGGTGAATTATCATGAAAAGTCTCTCACGAAGAGGGCCTCCAGCATGAAACACTCAATATCATTGCCAGTATAGGGCAAGTACGATGATCATTCTTATGATGGTGATCTGCTATCAGCATCAGCATTGCGCAAAGAATCCCCATTCTTGCTCCTGCCACTATCAAGCATTCCCCAACTAAGAAAGAAAAAGAGCTGTGCAAGCAGCTCCGGCCTCTCTGCTGCTTCCCGGCGCTCACGCTCCAACATGAGCTCTAGATCCAGCACCGTTGAGCGCACCGCCTTCCAGCATTATATTGTACCGTAATATGATAATATAATATACTATATTATAGTATAACATACTATATTATGGTATAATATGCTTTATTCAAGGTAAAGATTTTGGCAAGGTTTGGGGGCATCACTGGGAACGAGCTTCCTCATGCACGTGTGGGGATTCCCAAGGCGCATGCTTCCAAAGCATTGAGTCCGAGAGACGCTCAGGGCCAAAAATGCATCTCTTGAAATCTGCAAAGAGGTCCCAGTGACCAGTCTTCAATCTTCGAGTTTGACAAAAGATTCAAATGAGACACCGGGTGGCAGGGTGGAATAAGTCTTTTGGAGAAGAATGTAAACTGAGGCTGCAGATCACACAACAACTTCTTCCTTGGTTTGTCAACGTGCAATCTCTGGCCATACTATTCGTGTCACGTCCTGAGCTGTCAAAGTTTAGGGTTCCGCTTAGGATCATGTGTTGAAGCATGATTCCTTGCCAAGTGGATATGGGATGAAGGAAGATAAGGGAAGCCTGCGGCACCTTCAATTTCAATGGAGCTGAAGGTTGGAGAGATTCAGAAGTGAAGCAACCCTTAACCCTGGATCAAATCTCGATATGTCCCTCAAGCCAAGTTGACTGCTCGCACTGCGAGGAAAGATTGAATAGGCTTCTTGGCCTTCTAGGTATGACAGGTGAGCATCTAAGCAAGAACATCCTAGATTTGAAGCGATTCTAATCCCCTTCCCCCTGATGAACTGGGGCACTGTTAGAGGCTCCGAAAGGCCCCTCCACAAGACAGGCTTTGAATGCACCAGGAAGTCTACAGAACTGCGCTCTTAGGATTGCAAGGTGTCCATTACTACTGTGCGGCCACGAGGCAAGCAGGAGATGGAGGCGGAGCCACGGACAGACCGCCGGCTCGGGGGCGAGACACGCCTGCTGCGACGCACCATGGAAGGCGCTGAAGCACATTGGCTCAAGCAGGGCGCCTCTTTCGGTTGTGGGACACGTATATATATATACATATATATATAATGTAAACTCCTTAAAGGGGGTTGTACAGGGGAACGTTATGGGGTTATTAAGGATGCAGATACCTCAACCAATAGGAAACAGAAAAGCAATTCAAAGATTGCTATGCAACGCAAGCCCGAGAGGCCAGGTTTGTGTGCGGATCTCGCAGGCTTTCTTGGATCTGGGAGCTCCAGCACAGGCAGCGACAAGGGTGGCGTTTCAGCAGGCTCATGATTTCGAGCCGGCTGCCCCTGCGTACCGTGGTATGGCATCCAGCTCCTCTTGCAGCATCCAAGCTGTACACACTTTCCACATCAAACTGAGCTCATTGGGCTAAGCATGCCCCACAATTCAGGTACTGCACTAGGCTCATGCTTGCACGCAAACCCACACGCTGCACATCCCTGGCCGACAAGCCCGTGACGAGCAACGTCACTTGGACAGACACACCTGCAGTTCTTGAAAAGAACTTTGCAAGCGTTGATTTGGGACCAGCTGAGTTGCAAACAATATGACCACAGTGCCACACACACGCTTATCGACCTCTTCTCGGGGGTTATAGGACCCTTCCAGGCATAGTCGACATGTGTGGCATGAGCCCAGCAAGAATCTTACAACTCTAGAAATTGCTGCTTGACGTCAGGACAAATTGCTAGCATCTTGTGGTGCAAGTGGCACTCGGTGCGCCATGTGCCTACAAAGCCCCTATCACCAAAAAAGCTATGTCTCTAGTCCTGCCGCTGAAGCAAAACTTCTACCTGCATATCAAGAACACAGTTGTCACTAGCAAAATGCTTACTGCTGTAGTTGGCTATATTGTTGGATGCTGCCTGTCACGCAGTATGGTCTCAGCAGAGGATGAGGCCGCCACAATTAGCATGGCGTACTGCGCATCCTGCGCAAGGCCAGCGAAGTAGGTCCTGCAAGAAGCAGCAATGTTGCCTAGAGCATCTTGCGAACCATTGTCCAAGGTCAGGGCTTTAATGCCGTTCTCCAGGGCGTAGATTCACACGGCAGCGCCCACTTTTCAGAATTTCGTGGAGCGGAATGTCCTGGACCTACTCTGGATGAAAGATTTGTGGTCCATCTCTGCTGCAATTGCCAGACTCTGATGGCCAGTCGCGGCGATCTGAGATCAAGATGATTGAGCAAAATGAGCGTTGAAATGGAAGATAGGACAAAAAAATGCTGTTTGGCGGCCAGGAAATTCCAAGAGCCCAGCTACCACATCCATCTTGGGATATCCTGTGGCAGCTGGATCCTGCCTGCATGGTTACACCTTTTCGGCTTCACACATCTTTGAAGATGAAGATCTTATGCTAATATGCAGAAAACGTCAACCCCGAAGCTAGACGCCCAAAGAAACACACAGCAGTAACCAACAGGGCTCCTCAGGCAGGTGACGCAGCAACCGCTGCTATCACAGCTGCTGCAGAAGCGTGGCAGTGGTTTGACCTGGCAGTGTCGAACGAGCCTGGGGGTGTTTGAGAGTTTGTGTCGGGGGCAAGGGCCGCTTGAACATATGGAGTTGTTGGTGTACGGCTTTGCATTTTCGTGCTCCAGAGTTGAGATGTAGAGGTGATGTCGCAAGTCCGTACTACAGGTGGCAATTTGAGTGCGAGCACACTGCTGTGCTCTGCCGTGATCCGAGCGCCATTCTAATGGCTGCCGTTGACAAATCTATTATCCAAGTCTATCGACAAAGCTGGACCCAAGAAAGATACAAGACCCTCGTGGCGTGCAACAAAAACACGAGACGGACAGTGGAGGAGATGGTGACGGCAATGACGAAAATGGCAACTAGGATCTTCATCCTCCGCTGCATAGGGAGTCCTTGCGTTGCGATCTAGGATGATGATGATGATGATGATGGTGGTGGTGGTGGTGGTGGTGGTGGTGGTGGTGAAGCCGGCGATGTTGTCAATGACTTTGCTAAGACAAGCGAACCAATGAAAGATTCGATCTTAACATCCTGAACAATGCGTCTCCCAGGCCTCGAAGCAGATCTTGCATTCGCCGTCCTGACTCACCAACACATGCAGGCAGCATGCCTACAACAGGAAGAGGAGGAGGAGGAGGTGGAGGAAGAGGAACCAAAAAGGCCGCTCTCTCTCTCTCACTCCAGGCACAATAGGGAGCCCTTGTGCCTGTTCCGCATGCTCCGTAAAGGAATGGTTCTGCCCGAAGCTTGACAGCGGGGAGCACATGTCCTGCCCAGGATGTGACTCTCAGAGCACCCGTATAATGGTGACAAAGCTTTCCGAATGCTCACAGCAAAAGCAAGCTGCTTGTCAAAGAAACGCGCAGATCAGCTGTGAAGCTGGCAGAAACCATACGCGGAACGTGAGTTCAGCCCCAACCCTGGACTGCGTGAGTCTCAAACAAGGATTCTTTGATTTCTGCACCCTTTTAACACTGGCCACCGGAAACCCTATATAAACCCTAAACCCTAAACCGCAAACCCTGAACCCTAAATCCAAAACTCTGAACCATCACACCGTTCCACTCTGCAGGGTAGCGCCTCCGGCTGCGAGCCTGGAGTGCATCTGAAAGCAACTCAATCTGGTAGTTTACTAAGATGAGGGGACCCCAATATAGACCCTTATATACTCTGATCCTTATTATAGGCCAGAAAAGTCCTCCCCAATTCTGGAAAACCCCCCATTTGAGGATTTGGGGAATTGGGCGTATCACTGCGAACTGTGAACTCCAACCGTTGGGGTACAGGTTCACTGGGCAACGACACAACCTTTGAGACATTGAGGACTTGGTCTTATGAGTTCAGGGTCGAGAGCTTAGGGAAATCAGCTTGAGATATATGAAAACAGAAGGTGTCAGATTCGATATGCAAGCTGACTCAGTGAAGCATGCCAGCTCTGCTGATCCTATGCTTGATGACGGAATCCAATCTTCATGCACGGCATAGAAACGGAATGGAATCGCGGCTTGGCACCTAATTCTCGCGGCTGAATGCGCTTTCCATTGAAACAGCCACGCCCTGAACTGATAAATCCTACTGCTGCCATGGTACAGTAGCCAGCATCTAACCGCAAAATCGCATACGCCTTTCACAGACCCACTAATAATTATCAATCCTTCTCAGCCAGCTCAGAAGACTGCACAGATCAGCTCAACACCAACCCACCAACCCGTGAACAAGGTGCTCTCATCCACTCCCCTGACTACTGAAAGTCCTGTTCACGCGAGCGACAGCGATCCCCATGTACAAAAGCCAACCATAAAAACAACTCCTCTGCTTGACTGTCGCTATGTAAAATGCCATCCATCAAGTACAGGCACTTCTAGCCATGCAGACTTCAATGTGTCTCCCCCCCTCTTCTTATAATCCTCATATTACATATTCCTCGTGTAATACCGTTATACGGGACATTCAATATGAAGGGGGCGAGGGGTTCTGCTTAAGCAGAGCGCAGGGGAATAGTTGGATCTGTGGCCTGGAATGGCTCAAACGAGGCCTTTAAGCGGAACCTAATCCTGCTAGGACTTGCCATACATTGCAAAAACGGCCTTTTTGCACATCCAGGCGAAAAACTGCATTGCTGGGTGACAGAGACCTAACACCCTACATCCTTCTCCCTCATTGAGTCCTGTCAGAGGCCATCACGATCCTCTTTCTCAGCACTATCTAGAAAGGCCACGAGAGGCTGACATGAGTACCTAAGGTAACACTACCCTAGCACCTGGCAAGAAGTTAAAGCCTGAAAAAATCGTCTCCAGAATCCCTCCCCCTCAAAGGGCCTATGACGCTGAACCTGTGAACACTGCTGCCAAGCCGCTCAGGGGGCAGGATATCGCCCATCAGAAATCCATGGAGGCAAATCCCTAAGCCAAAGCCTAATGGTAGTTCAAGAGGCTAGACTGACTCGGGACAAAGTCTGGACATTGAGCGGCTCTCCTGATGAATGTCTTACCCATTGGGACTTGAGATCCAGGTTTACAATTCCATGCCTGAAATGACATCTCAGGTCCGAAAAACCTCAAATCCAAAGCCCTGAAACTGGACCTTCCGCCCTGAGGCTAATGTTGGGCAGGGTGTGGTTATGAATAGGGTGTGGAAACCCCGCCCAAGCAAAGGTTGAACAGCGCAGCTGCAGCAAGAGAAGATTCGGCGAGCTCTGGGCTTTAGGGATGGTTTGAGGTTTCGGTTTAAATTGTTTTTAACGCACCTTTTCTCCAAGGGCAAGCATCCCTGAAACATGCTTTACAACGGTCCATACTTCTAGATTCTGGAAAACACCCACTATTTCAGCCATGGCTCAGCGTGAGTTGACGACTACCACTACCTTCGCCCCTCAGTGCAGCATGTTGTGTGCCAGCTTCATCGGTCTTCATCCGAAACATTACGTGGGTGCATCATGCTACAAGCTAGCTGTTGCTTTCCAGGTGAATTCCGTCCCTTTTCCCCAAACCAGCAAAACGAAGACGCGAAAAATGATGTTTCTGAAACCGATCCAACAGTGTTGATTGTTTTGGGAGTGTTGCCACGGATCAAGCTACCGAGCCTACAAACCCCCTACATAACACGAAGATGACCGTTATATAGATAACATGCACGACCGGAGGCTGCACTTGGCGCTTTGGTCGCACCTGTTTCTTACTTGCACTGCCTTGTACCGCATCCCTCAAATCACGTGTTCAGGGTTTAGGATATGGAATTAGATAGGGGTTGGATGGGTTATATGCGGGTTGCATCCAAATAGCGAAGCCTAGGTCCCCGATTCCGTTGCTGTTTTTTGCCACACGCTCCGCTTGGTGCCAGTGACTTACCTTGTGCTACGCAAGGCTCAGTCACCATATCCACAGCCTGAGCGCACACCCACTCCAGGGACTGTTTGAAATCAAGCCTATTTAACAGAGGCTCAGGGGACGTAGCAAAAAATATGTAAATGGGCTATCAGTCCCTAAATGGGGGATGGCCTGCTTCCAACCCCTTTGATAACTTGCTTACTACGTTCTTTGAGCCTCTAAGTAGTAGAATGTTTGGAAGGATATATCATTATAGGCACGGGCTCTTGAGGCTTGCCATCCGCTACACCTCGGTACACCTGCAAAAAATTTTGCCAGTTCGGAACGCTTGCAACTTCTCAAAATCGGCGGCCCTTGCGTGCATCTCTTAATAGTACACAGCGTGCAGAGTGCCATAATAAGCGAGATTACCAAAAGCCTGTTGTTTCACCAAACAAACTTCCCTGAGGCCCCTGCTCGTGAAAACGTCACCGTTTTGGAAGCTGCCTGCCGGGAGCGCTAACCCTCGGTTGGTACTGTGTAGTCTGACGTCATCAGGATGAAGTGTTGGGCATATAGTCTTATGGCTTCGTAAGGATCAGGGGAGTGCTATCTTTGTCACCGGATTCCTGTCATCCTTATACCTACACAGACGAATCGAATGTGAATTCGGCTCGATGTGTACTGCTGCCTATCGCCATTCGATCTGGCTGCGCCGTACCAATCCCAGAGCTTGGAATATACCAGTCTGCGCACAACTTTCCAGGCAAACCACCACTTGGGGTTACGTGCGTGCAGAGAAAGACCTACTCTTCACAGAAGAGCACACACACACACACAAATCTTGACACTTGTGTTCGCATGCGCCTCACACGATTCGTCGGGAAAATCTGTCGTTCTGACAACGCTGCCGCTGCTGCCTTGCAAGACTACTTGCTGGATCCTGCTGACAATTAAATGGGGAACGAAGGAACATCTTCAACCGTAGTTTGCACACCCCACATCTCGTTTTGACACACTTCCATTTTCTATTCTGCAATTTTGCCTCAAGAGCCAGGGGACTGGGGATGATTATGCCAAGTAGAGTGCTATGTCATTAAACAACCTGCGCATCCGCTGAGTATGGTCCACCGAGTATGGGGCTAAGCTAATTGCCCCATCAGTCCTGCTGACAAGAGCCTGGCAAAAAATAAGATTAAGGATTTCAAGAATAAGGGTGCGGGATTTAGGATGTAGGGCTTGGAGTCTAGGATTCGGGATGCGGGGTATCAAGTCTAGAATTCAGGGTGTAAGGCTTAAGGCTTACAATGCGGGGTTTCATCGAGCTCAGGTCTAGCATGGGCTTCTTTGCTGTATAGCCCAACTTTGTTGTACATGTGTAAACTCAGATCTTAGTCCATTCTCTAGGTTTGTCAAATAGAAGGAGTCTTCATCGAGAATGCCCACACTGAAAGAACAAATGTTGCAGCCACATCTTCTGCAAATGTCGCTAAAAAGTGGCATACATACCAGGTGCCAGTGTTTTTGCTGTTACACAATTCTCTAATCATGATGGTGTCAATATCATCCAAGTCATAGCCCGTCTCATACGTGTTGTGGTTCCGGGAAATTACTAATTACGATCACTGCTGAAGAGATTTTCAATCTTTATGGTTCGAGCCTTCATCCTGGAAAACTCTCTGCAATCTTACAGTACCGTCTCTGTCTATGGGCCGCTTCTGGCAGTTTTCGACCATCTTCAAACCTGCCTTCACCCGTAAGAGCTTTGTCAACTGCGGCGAGAAAATGCTGATTCCACCCCACCAGCTCTCCAGAGCAATTAAGAGCTTGGCTTGCCCCACGTTGCTTCCAACTCTGCCTCACACGAGCGACATCTTGTGTGGGGACTACGCGAAGGTGTGGGGGCCCTGGGGTCCAAGAGCCAAGCTCAAGGACGCGCATTGTGTAGTGAGTTTGTTCTTTTTCGTTAATGAGCAATGAGGAAATGGGCAATTGGGCTTCTTACAGATGATTGCGTTGTGTGCTTATTCCTTTTTCACAAGAAGATTAAAAAGCTTGGGGTGGGATTTGCTTCGTAATAGGGGGAACACTTTGGACACGATAAAAACATTCTAGTTCCTAACCACTGGCAGCATAACAAACAAGGCCCAGAACCCCTTATTTCCCTGGTTTCCGTTTCGATGTCCGCGCTCGTCTTGTGTGTGGATAATTCAGGCACGTACGAATACTGGGCTCTTCCCACACAAAGCGGACGCTTTATGTTGAGTGACTCCCATTTTCTGTTCTACTGTCTTGGTTGGAGAGTCAAGGGGACTTGGGGTGATTTTGCCAGGCAGAAGGAGCTACCTCATCACGCTTGCCACCACTCGGATTAAGGCGCTGGATCTAGAGGTAGGGCTTAGAGTTTAGGATTTGGAGTGTACTGCGCATGGTCAGGATTTAAGCCACGATTTTCCAAACCAAATTATCCATTCTCCGGTCTAATCTGCTCGTGCAAGCATGGAGTACCTGACGTCTTGCGTAACGTTGCATATATACATCCGCCTCTCGGACAACCCTACATCACCGGCTTTTTCCCCAGCTCTCGATCTCTACCAGCGAGGATGGCCTCTGGAACTCGCCTCATATCACCTGAGCCTAGTGCTGAATTCTCACTAATTATAGCAAGCAGACAATGAATCCTGTCAAGCTGGCTTAGCCAAAACGTGTCGGACCTAATCTGAAAAATAGTGAAGCCATTGCTTTATCTTCCTTTACGATTGTTTCTGTTACGTAATATGTCCCTCCACTGTTCAGTTGCGGAGTCTCCCAACCACCCCCCCGCCACAACAATACTATTCCGCCCCCTATATAGCCCTACATACACTTGACTAAAAAGAAACCTCCAAACCCTAAACTTTTCAATCCCAACACCTACCCGAAAGCCCGCGTTCTACTGTTCCTCCACCCCCTTATAGCCCCCTTTTAAACTCCACATAGCCTTGCATAAGTTTTGTGTAGTCCCTTCAAAAGGCCGATCCCTACCATGGACTCACCGTAAACTCTAATACTAAACGCTAAACCCGACATCCTAAATCCGAAGCCTTAAGTCTGCACACAAAATCCCTGCCAACAGCCTTGTTGCGCCGCTCTGTACGGGACATGGGCCAGTCAGATGCTTGGGCACATTTCATGATTGGGTTGAGGGTTAAGGAGGTAGGGTGTAGGGTTCAGCGCCCAAGCCTTAGGGTTCAGAAATTAGGGCTCAGCGTGTAGCATATGGGGGCGATACACGTATATATATATATATATGTATGAAGATCCCAACATCTCCATGTTGGTCCTATATGGTGAGTTTGAAGCCAAAATCTAGCGTACAGTTACTTGGACGCTGTGCTACCGGGAAGACCTTTGACTCGAAACTCTAGAAAATCTGCGGCGCATGCCCTGCCAAGTGACGCACATATAATATAATATCCTGTAACGGAATCTAATATACTTTACCAGCATATTCTATAATATACTAGAATATCCTAAACTATATTATGATACAGCATAACATACCAGCAGTGCATCGTGATCGCTGAAACTTGACAGGCGGAGCCATGGAGAACCGTAGAGCGCTGCCATCGTTTGTCATGATGATCCGTAGAAGCACTGCTCAAGCAACTAGGCTCGCTGCAGGGGATAACACCACATTTCTCTCGTTGACCTGCAGGCTGCACAGGACCCATGCTCCGAAACTGGCCAGTTGACATCTCCTTAGTCATGCAGTCCTTCCACGCATATCCTTGGGTCATGTTCCTGTCAGCTGCCTGTGGCTACAACCACTTACAAGTTATAGCACCGCACAACCTAGGACTCTGATGGACCTGAGCAAAGCTACCCCCAGCAACTGTTGGTCGACCTCCAAGTCGTCATCTTCCGGCACGCTTGCCTTTCCGACGACAGCAGTGCCTGCAAAGCCACATAGTTCCAGCCATCTGTTTGCATGTTGGGTACAATATCAGAAGCAAAACTATACCTGCCATTCCCTGCTTTTCTCGCACACCTGTTCCCCGTCGAACCAAAGGTCTCCAGATTGCAATCAAATATGCCACAAGACTATATGAAGCATCGCCCCAAATCCTGTCAACCAACCCTAGGCCATTGAACCCCTAAAGCCTAAACCATAAGTTATCGCAAGTGACCTGTATATTTTTAACCGCGAACACGCTTTAAGTGAATGCCATGTCTCAACTGTTCATTGATAAGGAAAATACTATTTACGCTGAGGGTGGAGGGGCTCATTATCAGGGGAGGTTTCAAGGTTTCGGCGCCTCGGACGAAGTGCTGGGCAGGGCGAAGCTGTTGACTGCCGGAAGGAGCAATTCGAGGAATTAGGGGTTGTGTTTAGGGTTTAAAAAATTTTGCCGCTTGCATGGCCAACAATTTCGAAGTTTGGGGTTGTGGGTCAGTCTGGGTCCCTTTGTGTGATCCCGACAAGAGGCCTGTTTGCTTTGCAGAGTTTGGACGCAGGGGGACGGGGCGAAATTTGACACATGGCCATCTGACGAAGCAGTCTCTGCAGCATGAGGATTGTGCATCGCAAAGACTATATTGGAGGCTTCTACTGAAATACTGCTTGCGATAAGACTAATTTGGTAACCGCAACCTCGATACCACGGAGCGTTGAAGAGCCATGTGATAGCCATAGGGCCCTTGTTTCCTCAAGGTTTGGGTAACCCATATCCCCCCCATGCATTAACACTTGGCATTGCGATCCCTCCACGTCTTCCAGCTGGGAGGCGTACCCCTGTGTAAGGTTCATATACAACTCTGAAGGTATGTCTAGTCTGCCCAAGCCTTGTACAAGGGTACCCACCTGATAGATAACCACTTGGAGCTCTCCTTGGAGCACATGATATTGGGGACGCTTGGTTGAAAACACTGGACTCCACTGGACAAACCATACCATTCCCTTGATTGAATCCTCCTCGTTCAAACAGGGTTTAGTCACCCCCAGATCTTCACAACTACCCTAGAGTGTCTAAACCCCAGAGACATTCAGCCTTCGAAAATTCAACCCAAAACCGTGAAAATCCTGATGGCTTCTAAGCCCATACCTCTCTAAACTCCGTCCCCTACGCACATCCGAGCCTCGTGCACAGCAGCATAAGTCAACTTGTGCCCGCCAAAATGCCATCGGCTCTAAAATGATGGGGTCCGCCCAAAAGCAATGGTCTCGCCGAGCCAGCGCCTGCCGAAAACGGCAAAAAAAGTAATTAGAGGAATTGGCTTGGGATGGTCAAGGAAGCTCAACAAGGCGGATTGGGTTTAGGGTGTACAAGTCTTGCCTCTCACATGGCCAAAAATTTTAACGTTTTGGATGTTAGGCTATTCTGGTTCTTTTTGGGTGATCCCGACACGAGGCTTGTTTTTATTTATTTGCAGAGTTTGGACACAAGGCGCAATTTTTGACAAATGCCCGTCTGTCTCTGCCGCGTGAGGACTGTGCAACGCAGGGACTGTATTGCAGGCTGCTACTGAAACGCTGCTTACAGTAAGAGGGTTTTGGCAACCGCAACCCGGATACTTAGGAGCCAGGAAGAGCCATATAATAGCCATAAGGTCCCTGTTTCCTCAAGGTTTGGGTAGCTACGATCCCCCATGAATTAACACTTGGCATTCCCCACTGCAATCCCTCCCAAGAGTAAGCAAACAGGGGCGTCAGATTTCAGAACAGCAGATGCGCCATGCGAGTTCCACATGGGCGGTGAAATTCCAGTCTTCAAACCGCGCACGCAAAAAAAACGCAGAGCCTGGAACCCTAAGCTCTAAAGTTCCTAAAGAGTACCAAGCTGAAGAGTACACTGAGGACACCCAATGCCTGAACTTTATCTCGACGTCAAACGTAGCAAATATAGTGGCCGAACATTCATTTAAGAAAATGCCAAAAAATATCCATGTATATATATATATGTTACATACTTTTGGGTTCAGGTAAAATCCAAATCCTGTTGGGTCTCCCCTAGATCTTCATAGACCCTAGACGGTCCAGAACCCAGAGGCATTCAGCCTCGGAGGCTTTCAACCCGAAAACCTGATGGTTTTCAACCCCAAATCCCTATAAATCCAAACCCGAAACCTGGCTCTTGTCTGAACCCGTCCTCTACGGCAGCAGCACAAGTCTTGCAACTCTTGGAGACATCGTTCGAAGAAAGCGTTCATTCTGTTGTTCTATAATATCCACAGCTACATCTGGATTCAGATACGAGAAATATGCCTCAAAATCAAAAAGGTTATGCTATGGAAAAGTAGAACGAAGCATAAGCCCTGGGGTCTGCCAAAAAATAATCGTTTGAATGTTTCGCCAGCCGTGAGCCATCTGTGGCTGTGGAAAGGTCCAAGTATGCAACCTAAACATGTGAGGTATAGTCTAAACTCCTTTAAGGGGGTTTATATAGGGGGTTATATAGGGGACTACTATAGGGTTCATTAAGGGGGATACTGAGAGTTTAGACTATAGTTCATGTAGCTGCAGCGAGCACAAACTTTTGACAGACCACGCACAGGCTACACTACACTGCCAGGAATACCCCAGTGTAAGTGCCTGTCGTCCATAGTAATCAAACCGCCCCGGAAAAATGAACGCTCAATCCGGAAACCCAAAATCCTAAACGACTACTTTTAACACAGGGTGGACTGTTTACTTTCAGAGCGAGCCACGTAACTACCCTAATTAGTAATAAATCGGGTTGGTGTTCTGAGTTCTGAAAGTCGGGGATCTCAATGGCTCAACAGGGACTGTGGATCTACTCGAAATCCTATGTTTGCAATCTGGCCTGTCTCAGAAATCAAAAGCAACTCAATTTAAATTATGATAAGGATTCCCGCTATCTATTCGAATTTTACCAAACTGAGTGACCCAAGAATGACGCTTCCAAAGAAACCTGTATCGAGACTCATCTTGGGACACTGTGCCCGGTATGATGCCAGGTGTTGTTTGATGCACAGTAATTTCGCTTTATCCCTAATACCAGCAATGCAGCACATGATGATTTTCCTCGAACCCACCAGCAAGATGACCCCCACACGTTAACACAGCGCGACACTGTGGTCGCGAGCGAGGTTGATGAATTCGTGCAAAAATGCCGCTTTTCGGCATCGCTGCATGTGGCAGATAACGCTACAGCATGCTGACCGAAGAACACACCCCAATTATCAAGTCGTGTGCAGAGCCTCATTGCCCACTTCGGCATTGCAAACATATATGCCAAGCATAGCAGTAGGCTCCGGGTCCCGAGTGGTTGTCATGGCATACCCGACATAACTTATGCTACGAGTCTAGCTCAAAACCTCAGACCCTGTGTCCCAACCTCGCACTCTGACCCTGTAAGCATCACTTACTTGGAGGGTCACGTGCCCCTAGGCCTTGCCTTCCAGGACAGCCAACTTGGCTCGCAGTTCTCCAAGCTCCCTGCAAACAGTGTGGTTTTCTCGTTCCCCCAAAGCGCTTCAACAAAGTTTCGGCGTCCTACCCCGCTTGGCCCTGTGGTGAGTGGGATACGGCTTGGCTTTGGATTTTCTTTCCGGCGCAGCCTTGGGAGGTAAATCATCATGAACTCTCTGACTGTGAGAGGGCCTCTAGCATGAAGCAATCAATATCAATGCCACAATAGGGCAAGTACGATGATCATTCTTATGGTGGCCATCTGCTATCAGCATCAGCGTTTCACCAAAGTATCCCCATTCTTGCTCCTGCCACTATCAAGCATTCCCAAACTAAGAGGTAAAGAGCTATGCAAGCAGCTCCGGCCTCTCTGCTGCTTCCCGGCGCTCACGCTCCAACATGAGCTCTAGATCCAGCACCGTTGAGCGCACCGCCTTCCAGCATTATATTGTACCGTAATATGATAATATAACATACGATATTATAGTATAACATACTATTTTATGGTATAATATGCTTCATTTTAGGTGAAGATTTTGGCAAGGTTCCGCGGCATCACTGGGGACGAGCTTCCTCATGCACATACGGGGATTCCCAAGGCGCATGCTTCCAAAGCATTGAGTCCGAGAGACGCTCAGGGCCAAAAATGCATCTCTTGAAAACTGCAAAGAGGTCCCAGTGACCAGTCTTCAATCTTCGATTTTGACAGAAGATTCAAATGAGACATTGGATTGCAGAGTGGGATAGGTTTTTATGAAGAAGAATGCAAACTGATGCCGAAGACAGATCACACGAAAGCTTCCTCCTTGCTTTGTCAACGTACTATCCCTGGCAATGCTCTCAGGGTCACCGTCCCAAGGACACTTAGGAATTTGGTCTACAGGCTCCTGCTAGGCTTGAGCGTTTAAACTTGAGGGTTCCGCTTACGATCATGTCATGTTGAAGCATGATTCCTCGCCAAGTTGGCCATAGTCTGAACTCCTAGATTTTCACTTAATAACCCCCATAATACTCCCCTATACAGTCCACTCTATAACCCCCTTGAAGGAGTTTAGACTCTACCTCATGAATTGAAGCATGATTCCTTGCCAAGTGGATTTGGGATGAAGGAAGATGATGGAAGCCTACGGCACCCTCAACTTCAATGGAGCTGACCGTCAGAAGTGAGGCGACTCTACACCCTAAACCCTGGAAAAATCTCAAAAGGCCGGCAAGTCGATCGCTCGCACTGAGGAAAAAAAACACAGGCTTTCCGGCCTTCTACGTATAACAATTGAGCATCTAGATTTGGATCGATTCTAACCCCTCCCCCTCATGATGAACGCCCCAACGTCCTCACAGTGAAATCTTGCACACTGGTACTCAAGTGGGAATGTTGTTATGGGTGGGTATTACCGGGAGTGGATTAAGCATGGCATGGGCTTCTGCAGCCATTCTCACAACCCTATCCTTGCTATGATTATTGCTATCATTTCCACTACTCTTTCCCCTTTCTTCTTACTACTATGTGCACTGTTAATATTACGACTAGTAGTACTGTTACTATTACTAGTATTACCATTGACTCTGCGGCCTGTGAGCCACACGATGATGTCTTGCAACTCCTGGGTCGAAGCTTCCCATGAATCTGGGCTGCTGCTAAGGAACTTAGTTTGAATTACAAGAATTTGGGAACCATGTTGATTACCATATCTCCTCATTATGGTAACTTAAGTCAAATTCCTTAACAGCAACCCAATAAGTTAAGTACGTAGGCTTGTTAGAGGTTTCGAAAGACCTCTCCCCAAGACTGGCTTGGAATGCACATGGAGGATGGAGGTCTGCAGCACTGCGCTCTTAGGATAGGGTGTAGGGTATAGGGTGTAGGGTATAAGGTTCAGGGTCCAGGGACCAGCACCCCCATTTGCATGCACACTGTGCGGCCACGAGGCAGGCAGGAGATGGAGGCGGAGCCACGAACAGACTGCCGGCTTGGGGCCGCCGAGACGCGGCTGCTGCGATGCACCAGGGAAGGCGCTGAAGCACATTGGCTCAAGCAGGCCGCCTCTTTGGATTGTGCAACATACAGATACCTCAACCAATAGGAAACAGAGAAGCAATTCAAAGATCGCTACACAACGCAAGCCCACACCTCTTCATGGGAATGCCTGGAAGAGGCAGTGCTGCCAACACCCGGTGAGAGGCCAGGTTGGTGTGCGGATCTCGCAGGCTTTCTTGGATCTGGGAGCTCCAGCACGGGCAGCGCCATGGGTGGCTTTTCAGCAGGCTCATGATTTCGAGCCCGGCTGCTGCTTCGTACCGTGGTATGGCATCCAGCTCCTCTTGCAGCATCCAAGCTGTACACACTTTCCACATCAAACTGAGGCTCATAAGGCTAAGCATGCCCTGCAATTCAGGCACAACGCTATAGGCTCATGCTTGCACGTAAACACACACGCTGCATGTCCCTGACCCACAGGCCCGTGACGAGCAACGTCACTTGGACAGACACACCTGCAGTTCTTGAAAAGCACTTTGCAAGCATTGATTTGGGATCAGCTGAGTTTCAAACAATATGAGCACAGCGACCTCTTTTGGTAGCAGAAACCAGCCGAAATGCCCATAAAGACCGAAGTACAATACAGATTCTGATTCTAAAGCCCGCAATCCCATGATCTTTGATCATGAGCCTGTCCCAATTTCTGCCAACCCTGAAAGGCCAAGAGTCTCTAGAATCTTTCGTCCTCGTCCCACTTTGTAGGCAGCGGCCGGGCCGCCCACTTCGCCAGAACATGGCTTTCGCAGCGGATAAGACAAGGATAACCTGACACGCTCAACAAAAGTTGCCACATTTGTTGAATGAAGCCTCGTGTTTGTTCAAACCTGCAGAGCTCCAACGCCAGGACCAGAGTGAACCGAGCAAGTCCAAACGTGGTTGGTTCTTCTTCCGAATTTCGACACCACTCCAGTCCAGAACTGCATCCTGAATGTCAAATGGACCCACCCATTGTCCACCAGCTCAATTTTACAACCCTCGCTTCAAAAAGCTCGGCACACTTGCTTCACAAAAGATCCCAAGCTAGCGAGGCACAATTTGTCGGCCGCCCCCAATCCTATGGCACGTAACATGTCCATACATCAAAACGTGTCCAGGAATATGCGATCAAACTGTCCGAAAGCTGGAAGCTACAAACATGTTTTCTTGGTACTGATGTACTGGGACAAGCTTAACGGCTTCCTGAACTCCAACCATCAAAGAAATGAAACTTCAGCTTGAAAGCATGTTTCGGCCAACGTCATTTGGCCGCCAGCACAGCGCGCCGGCAACTGCACATCATCTGCGCGGCATGCACTGGACCGGTCAGAGTTGTCTGCATGAACGAATAGGAAGCAATTGGCAGAAGCAACAGGTACGAGCTTTGGACTTGCCAAAACCCAAGAACAACCCGAAAGGGATTGAAGCATGATGTGCTGGCTAGGATGGCTGGAAGGGGCACATGGAACAAAACGGCTGAGAACTTGACATGCTCCCAAGCATGGCAACATTAGCCTCCTGACCAAACACAGAGCAGGTCAATGTAATCCGATATCCATCAGCATGTGTTATGCCTCAAGCAAGCTCTTGCTTTCCGGACGAACTCCGTCCCCTTACCAAAACCATGCAAAAGCCGCCAAACGCAGACGCCCTCAATAATGAAACACTAGGGTGCATGATATATACAAGACGGGACAATGAAGCAACAAATCAGGATACAACGAGGTTGATTGTTTGGGGTATGTCTCCACAGGATCAAGCTACCGCTCGATCCTACACAACCCCTAGTACATCATAGGGCTACTTACAAGGATGCACAGGGATGGGTTAGAGGGATTATGGTTTGTTGTAGACTTTCGCTAAATTCAAGGTCCTTTTTGGGATCTGTATTCAGAGGTCAGAAAACTTAAGTTATTTGGAGTGTATAATATGCCCTTAATTTTGATGCATAGCGAAATTAGTCTATGTTTTGCTGTTAAACTGTTTTCGTGGTGCGACGATTCCACTTCTGTACATGGGGGCTGTTTTGGCAATTTGGGCCCATTAGAGGCTCTTTTGAAAACTGCTGGCACACTTTCTCATGCAGCGTCCATGTTTCTAAGGAACACAAAAAAGGTTGCACTTTGGAAAAGATCCATACCGGCACCCTTAAACTTTGCCTACATACAAACGTACCTGCCGAATCAAGGTGCCCCTGCTTTTTGTCCTCGCAGTTGCAGCGATATGGTTTCATCACCTAAGTCCAGCGCCAGCCCAAGAAGGTGGGGGGAGGACGTACCCAGACCCTCAATCGGGTCTGAAAATTAGATCTGTTTTGAAACCCATAGTAAGATCCTCTTGGGGATACAGACTAAACTTCATTGGTGTGGCCTTCCTTCTGCACCCTTATGCCCCCAAATCCTAAACCATAAACCCAAGCCCCCTCCCTACATAACACCTACATCCCCAAATCCTAAAGCAGCTAAAGCCCTGTATAAACCTGTATTTAACCCAGCTTCCCCACCCATGAGCCAAGCTAGGCGCTTCAGCCACCAAGGTCCTTGATGCCTTGCTCCAAGAACCACTGCTCCCAAGTCTTCTTGTACTTTTTCCTGAGATTGGCTTAAAGTTTACAGTGTTTATAAGGTTTTCTTACAGGGTTTATAGGTCCCTGAGATGGGCTCAAGGTTTACAGTTGAGGGTTTGAAGGGCTAAAAGTCTATGGCCTAGGGTTCCGTTCTCGGGTTGAGGGTTTGGGCTTCACGGGCCCCTCATACAGTCTAAGCACGAATCATCCGTGTTACCAAGACCCCGGACACCCACAGGTTTTGACTCACTCCATATACCCATGATGAGAGGGATATTATCCCCCAATAATGGAGAATCAACTGGAAAAGAAAATGGAAAATGAAATGGAAACTGGGATTACATAGGGGATTATAGGGGCTATAGTCTAAACTAAGACCCTGGACACCCACAGGGTTTGACTCACTCCATGATGAACAGTGGAACCTGCTTCCACAGGAGTGTCCGCTTGGAGTCAGGACTAAAGATTGTAAGTTTCCCAAATTAAGGGTACGCCTAGATGGGATATAGGGGGTATATAGGGTGCATAGGGTGTAGGGTTTAGGGTGGATGTTGCAATACTTTCCGGACTTTCCGCTGCTCGACACAGAGCGGTAACTAAGTAATTTCAGTTGCTTCTGGAGCAAAACCCTAAACCCTAGACCTGGCAGAAAAATGGCTGCCATGCAGTGCGCCTTCTGAGCTCAGATAAGCTCAGGCGGCCCAAACGGTGGGATGAAGGTAAATACCCATCAAGTAGAAATAACATGGGGTACATGGGGAGTTGATTATTATTCATAATCTCGGGGAATCCGCCGACCCCGCTCTGGGGGTCGAACGCCGGGGGAAGCCCTTTCTATGGTGGCTTCTACGTGGCTACCTCCAACTGCTTTCTACCTTTTACTCCATCTTGAATCCGGTTGTTACTTGGTGGCGGTCGCGTGCATCGCGTGCATTGCTGCCCATACGTGGTTTTGCGGCTCAAGTCGCCGC
>CAJNIZ010001102.1:0-82835 GCA_905231905.1 Symbiodinium pilosum
GAATAAGGATTTGGGTATATTATAATAAGATCCCCATATACCCCATCGTCTATCTACTTAAGGGGGACTATAGGTCTAGCCCAAGATTGAAGACTTAGGGCTTAAGGCTTAAGATTACGGGCTGAGAGCTTTTGGGTCTTAAGACTTAGGGCAAACAGCTTAGGGACTGAAATTCAAAGCTGATATTTCAGGGCCTAGGGGCTTAAGATTCAAACTGACATGTAGAAATTAAGGATTTAGGGTGCAGGATTCAGGGAGCTTGGGGGCCTGGTATGTTTTGCATAGACCACTGGTGTAGGTGAGGTCGAGTGTGCCCGGAAAGTTGCTACCTGGTAGACCAATTGGCCCTTGAAGCTCTCGCTCCAGTGCCACAACATGCAGGTTAGCATCATAGCAGCACCAACAATACATTCGGAGGACTCCCCCACCCTGTAATAGTGGCAGATTAGGAATATTAAGCGACCCTAATATACTCCTAATTTTCCTTGTAGTCACTACTCCTGGGTGCGGCGGGGCTCACCTGAATACTACAGTACTAGTAGCATTGTCAAGGGGCATGGCTGCTACGTACTGCGAGTGCAAGCCGGTCCCCAAAATTAAGTTTAGGGTTTAAGGCTCACGGCCCAACCCCGACCTCTCCATGGTTCTAGCTGCTCCCGCCTAGGCTGGGCCCGAACCGCTTGGATCTGTGCAAGTTCGGGGTGTATGTTGGACACCTGCCACCAGCAACTAACCCAAATCACAGTCTGTGACGGCTTATACTGAACCTGTAGAAATGTCTGATGTGAGTTTGGTGGATGGAAGAACCCCAGACCAGAAGAACCCCAGCGAAAGTCAACTATACCCAACCGCGATTGGAGTTGTGAGGATCATCTTCAAAGAGCCACCCAGATTCAGATCCTGGGTCCAAGCGCGCGCAGTTTTGACTCCCAATCTTGGCTTTTTTTCACTCTGCCTACACACTTGAACCGAAAATCCTTATCCCAAAATCCCTGAAGGCCCTAAGCCGTAAAAATTTTCGGCCCCTTACCACCAGCGGCTGAGACCCCAACCTCTTGCCCAGCATTCGCTGTGGTCAGAGGAGATGGTAAAGGCTGCTGCCTGACACGCAGGTTCTCCTTGGATTCGGGTCCTAAAAACCATCTTTTTTGGGGTTCAGGAAGTTTGGGATTCAGGTTTTACTAGAGATTCAGGGGGATGTAATGAGACTATCTGAAGGGGTTTCCAGGCTACTTCTGGGTCCTGCTTGGGGCTCGCACGAGGACAGACAAAATATGCTCAAAAACAACGCCGGGGGGTGGCACTTAAAAGGTTACCTGGATGTCACGCGCTTAGATTTCGGGATTGCTTTGCATATCTGATCTACTGTTGAAAACCCCAAAAAGGCCCTTATGTGGCCCGAACGTCTCTGAGCCTCAAATCCCGCATCCCCAAACTCATAACCCCAATCTCGCTTAACGACCTATACCTGGATGAATAAAGTATGTAGCACAGCGGCCTTTTGATTACTTGGCTTTGGAGGGCTGTCATCTCACGTAAAAGCCCGCGAGGCCTACGTAAACTGGGCTGCTGTAAAGAAACTTTTTAAAGAACTACAACAGGGAAATCTCATTGCGCACTATAAACCCATATGCCCATATGAGCCATAGTCTAAACTCCTAGCATCCCCCTTACCAACCCCTGCAACACTCTGGTATATCATCCCTTATATGACCCCCGTTTCCCCCGTTTCAGCAGTTTAGACGATGGCTCATATTATGCCAGCTTAAATTGAGCTTCTTAACAGCAACACTGTATAAAGTCTTTGGGTGGCTCAACCTGAACCTTGCACAACCTGAGCCCTTTCCAAACCCGCAACCTGCTTACTCATGCTTCGCGGGGAATAAGGGAATCTTATCCCTATATGAACTGTAGTCTAAACTCCTTTAAAGGGGGTTATATAGGGATTGTATAAGGGACAGGATGTACATTCACAACCAACACACTTACCAGATCGGCTTGGGTTCTCCTATAGCCGTCTACTCAGGTCGTGGAATACTACTATTCTGCATACTATGATGGTTGTTCTCTTCTTACTATAACTGTTGTCTTATTACTGCTGTCGTATTATGATCATGACTATTATATTTCCAATAATGTCCAATATCATTATTGTTATTGCTATTATTATTTTTTCATCTTGTGGTTGTAGTTGCTACGTTCTGGGCACACCATCGGTTGCAAAAGCTACGCTCTAGTCTCTTGCTGGGTTTTTGTCAAGATTATGAGCCCCTCTTGATCTATACAATATTACGGCACCTAATATGTGGGGTACCAACATGGGACCCTAATTCTGGGAACTACCCTAAACCCTTAACCCTATAAACCCTAAACAATAGCTTCTGTTTTCTTTTCCATTATGCTTACATATTCGCCCCTAAACCCCAAACCCCTAACACCCCTAAACCCTAAGCCCCTAAACCCCTAAACGACCTCTAAACCCGAAAACCCCAATATAACCCCTAATCCCCAATATAACCCCGAAACCCTAAACTCCTATATAACCTGCTACATATCCTCTTTCAAAGGCACCCCGATTTTGAGGAACCCCTTAATTTGGGGATGTACCCTAAACCGTATAAACCCTACACCGTAGCTTCCATTTTCTTTTCCGTTATCCCTCAACCCTAAACCCAAAACCCCAAACACCTATATAACCCCTTTTTGCAACAGGCTTTCTGAGTCCTATATAACTATATAACCCCTAAACCCTAAACAGTAGCTTCCATGTTCTTTTTCACTATCCCTATATGACCCCTATATACCTTTTTCAACCTTCTTTTTGTAAGATCTACCGCGCGCCCCCCACTTGCCTGGGCGCAGGAGTTGTGCGCATAGCGCCAATGTCAAATGTCTGCACCGTGCAATCCTGAGTTTAGGGAGTAGGGTTTAAGGTTTAAGGGTTGAGGGGGTTTAGGGTTTAAGGGTTTAGGGTTTAGGGTTCAAAGGTTTAGGGTTTCTGGGTTCAAGGGTTCAAAGGTTTAGGGTTTAAGGGTTCAAGGGTGTAGGGTTCTGAGTTGCATTCTGTCCCGAGTTACCGGTGAAACTTCGGGGGCAGCATGGGGATTCGCACCGCATCCTGCACACCACCTCTGTGGCCTGGAACGGTTTAGGGCTTCGGGCTCCAGCCTCTGATTTGTTAAAGATTAGCCTTTTGGGCTTCCGTCTGGTCTTGTTTTCCTCCAAAAAAGCTGAAGGTTCCCAAAGGACTGGTTCCATCCTTCCCGAGGAAGTCTGAATAACCTTAAGCCCTACGCTCGCCTGTATAGCCCCCACTCCAACTTTGCTACCTTCGCTCCGGCTCAAATCCCTGAACACTCACTCTCAAAGATGCTGCATAACAAGCTTGGTGAATTCGTACGTGCTCTCATTTACCAAGACGGAAGTCCAGCCCGTCTCATTGTAGAGGCCGGCTTAAGGAAACGAATGTCCTTACAGAGAAGGGATCGGAACCGGCCCAACACATGAGACGAAAGCTGGGCCTAATCGATGGGTCCCATGCGCTGTGATCAACACCACTTCTACGGACCACCAAGGAGCAATTTGCCTCAATGATCCTCGGAACTCGATCGAAGCTCATGTCAGGGAATCCTCTGTGTCCGAAAAGCCTACCCTTAATCACATGACAAGAGAGGCTTCTAGTTTGCATGAGGCTTGAGTTGCTCTTGCTTTGACTGTTTAAACCACAGGCCACAACCTAAAACAAAAAACTGAGACCTCGCAAGGGAAGGGGAGTCCAGGAAAATTTCAAAAGCTTCGGGGCCTTTTGGGATCTTCTCAACTGGGAGCCAGATAGTCAGCCGAATTGCACATTAATCACTGACTACATGCTACATAGGTCCTACCAGGCTTTCGAGGACACTGACACAAAATCCTGCGCCTAAACATCCAAGCCGTAAACCGACAACCATGTCTAGTATAGTTTCAAACACCCAGCCCTAAACCCTAAATCCTAGATCCTAAACCTGAAACCTAAAACCAGGCCCTTAACCCACAACCATGCATCCAGGCATCTAAGCCAGCAGCCAGGAGAGCAGCTGTCGGGGACTCCACCGACAACAGCACCTTAGGCTGAAGAAAGGTTAGGGTTTAGGGTTTCAAGGTTTTAGGGTTTAGAGTTTAGAGTTTAGGGTTTGAGATTTCAGGGTTTTTGGGTTCAGTGTTTTTGGGTTCCGGGAAGTAAGAAATTTTGCTCTGGATGAAGGAGACAAATTTAGGTCTGAAATTTCCCTGGTGGGGACTATCCACGCGTTGAATGCCTAGTGGGGCTGGGATGAGGACACTGCAGGAATGTTACACCCAACCTCCTGAAAGTTACAAAATCTCGCGCTCCATATCATAGCCCAAGTTTTTTCCCATGTAACCATAGGGGTTATAGAGGGCCATTTCTTACCTTGGAAGACACCCGGTGCCCAGAATGTTCGCCTAGGAGCCGCATCAAAGTCAGCAGCCAGGTCACGAAGCTTCAGGAGGAGGCCTGCCAGGTTAAGGCTTTGTTGCTTGGGAGCTAAGGGAGGGGGCATGTAGTGCCTATAAACTACCATATGATCTCAGTTTCCATTCAATGTTCCATGTTCTTTTTCTATTTGGTTCTCAATTGTTGGGGATACTATCCCAAAGTACTCTGTGATATGTAGCCCTATGAGGGGGTACTACAGGTCTGGTTTAGGAGGGTGAAGCTGGAGGGAGGATTACATAATCTTTTCAGGGCCCTGGTGAGGTTTCATGCTTTTGTTGCGGGAGACCTGCCCGATCATTGAAAGTAGGAATTCCCACCAACCATGCTCATCGTTCCTGAAATCATGACATTTTTGCCCAAGTACTCAGCCCCAAGTCTAACTGAATGCGCATACTTTGCTTGGAGGTTGGCTGCAAAAGCTATCGCCGGTCTTTCCGCCAATCAGAAAACATGTTGCTCTCCATAATATGGAGAGTAAGAGGACTCTTCCATACATGGAGGTGTGGACGAAATGGCCTTGATTGCTTGCAGGCTGGGGCATGCCAGAACACCAGTCTGGAAACAGGACCTGGTATCCCACCTGTAGATACGATCTCCAAGCGCGCAACATACCCTAGGATGCTGTCCGACCAAACTAGAATAGCTTATTAATCTGAAGGGGCCCGGGATCCTGTTTGGGTAACTGTACCTATATAAAGACCACCATTTGGACTTAGAGCAAGTGAGGTCTCTGTAATCCCCAGTAACAAGCTCCCCTAGCCCCGCAATCGGAAAACGTTGCCAGTGTGACATGGCACGGTATTGGGAACATGTGGGTTGTTGTCAAAATTATGGGCCCCTTCTGGTGGTAGGCTAAATTACAGCACCTAATATTTAGGGGTCCCCAAATGGGACAGGGGGTCTGGAAAACAGCACTCTTGATATGCTGCTCTTGGCCTCTGGGATCCTCAAGCTCTGCGTCGCTGACGAAGTAAACGGCCTTCGCCAGAAGGATTCAGGAGATTAAGGGTTACGGGTTCTCATCTAAATGAATGCAGAGCTTGGGATATACGAGTTTGGGGATTTCAGCTTTGCGGGGCAGGGGGTTTAGAGCATGGCTTGACTGTTTCCCTAATACTAAGGCTCTTGGAGTATGGCTTTATCACTTCTCTATGGCTCCATAGCATGCGCTGTTATGTTCCGGGAAGGTTTGGGGCCCGGGCACCTCAATCACAAGTTCCAATTCTGCAAGCCTCGTCTTGGATCCTGGCATAGGTGAGGGTATAGGTGAGGCCTGAGTTAAGTAAAAAACTGGTACCTTCTCTCTGGACCTCCCTATTCCTATGACTTTAAGCATCCTCAGCAGGGTGGGAATCACATCACAGGAAAGCAAAAGCTCTCTGACCCCTCGGCGTCTGAGATCCATGCTGCACCGGCTGACCGGCGAAGGATTGGATGGAGGGTTTCTGCCTCGTGCAATCTGGGGAGAGGTCAGTTTTTCGCAGCACGCTGCCACGGCTTTAGAATCTTTAGAAGTTTAGCTGAACAATCAACAATGTGAAGTCTCTTTGCACAGCTGCAAACTGCAAATGATAAATGGAGGCAAACGGCATGGTGCCACAGAACGTTGCGAACTGACTAATCGCCACCTACGACCATCCATGCGAACAACACACCGAGTTCCTGCGTTCATTGGGGTATCTTTTAAGCGCGGGCTTTAGGATACTCTCAATTTTGGCCTGTCATCACATTGCCCGAGGATTCTTTAGGGTACTGTATGGGCATAGACAACATTCTGAGCTGAGTTTCTTGCATAAGTATGATAAAGAGTGCACCTCGAATTAAAATTTGATTGGACACTTTCAAAATATGATACCCCAATATTATGCTCCCTACATAAACCATGCATAACTTACATAACCCCTATCTCGCCAAACATGTCCCCTATATAGCCCCTACATTACACTATTGTTTTGCCAATATTTTGAGATACCCCAAGTCTGGGTGCCTGTCCTCCTGGAAGGCGCTTCCCAGAACAGCAAGAACCTTTCCGAAAGGGTTGCTTGCAAAGTAAGCGGTTCAGGGTGTAGTTTGTTTGGTGTGGTGAGTTTCAAGCCTAGGGTCTGGAGCCTGTTGGGTATAAATAGGGAGTTGAACCGTCCCCATTATCTTAGGCACTCCTCAACCCCAAACATTGTGGGAGATCCATTACATATATATATATATAAACTCACACATATACATGCCTTATGCTCCTCCACATATTTCGGAGAATCAAAGGTGCAAAGTATTGGGAGGAAGTGAATATTCAGCTTTGGGTGTAGAGCTATAAGGAACCCTGGTCAGGCTGTGATGCTGTCAGCAGTTTGGCAGGCCAAGCTAAGCGTTGGTATACAACTTTGCAAGGTTCTACACTCCTAGATTAATACGAGGGGTTTCCTCAACCCCCCCCCCAAGATATGTTCTTTTCCCTTCCCGAAACCCTAAACCCTTAGAAGTAGGTTAACTCCCCACTAACAGCCTGCAAGGAAGTCTGAGGTCAACGCTCGCAGCAGAACCTCGTAATCACTTTTGCGCTTGCCCTATCTATGCTATCCGTTCTGCTGCCGCGCAGTGTAGGTTCCACTTGCGGCATGCAGGCAAAGGTAGTTCTCAACCGATGATCGGCTAACCTTCTGGGTTTAGGGCTTAGGGTGGGGCTTAGGGTTTAGGGTACCCAATACGCTCCCGGAGCCTAGGCTCGGCCGCTTAAGTCACGCCCCCTCGCGTCCAAACCCTGGACCCTACACTCTCAATCCAAACACATGAAGCCAATCCCTCATCCGCTGCTCCTGGAGGCCCAAAACAGCAAACACAAAGCAAGCCCAAAGAAACACTAAGGTTCCAAAGTCCTTCATCCTTAGCGCCTCTGACTTTCCGCGATACACCAGAAGCCTTGAGGAGCTCTACCCTACCCTACGCAAACATGGTACCTCACTCGGAGGCTCATGGGTAATAAGTGGGTATAAGCCGGATGACGGCAACCATTATTAAAAGCTAAAGCCAACACACGGCTGCTTAGAATACGCCTCGTTAGTCCAAGCAAGTATCACATAATGAGCCCTTAAGCGCGCTAGTCTGACATTTCAGATTCCCTGGCTGCTTGGATAGTAAGTCCGTACCTTGCGGTCCTCCAGCACATGCGCCCATAACTCTTGGAGCTCAAACTTCGATACCTCCCGATTTGTCTGGCCAGTTTAAAGCTGAGGGTCTATTACCTCAGGTGGGTTCTTTAGGAGTTATATATGGAAAAAACGTCAAGTGCAGGGCACAGTCCGTCCCCCAAACACACACGATTCGTCTAGTGTGCTCCTAGACTCTTACTTGGAAGCTGGTGAAGGCTTCATAAGTAGTATGACAATGGCCGTTCAAAGGCTTACCAGAGAGGTGATACGCAGTGGTGCTTAGTTGCCCACATTTCCAGGGCACGCAGTCGCCCTTAACGGACCCTACACCCTATACCCCATACATACCACAAATCTTGAAACCTAAGCTGCGCTGTAGGTTTCAAACCCCGCTTAAAAACCTCTTCTGAAGGTTTTCCTTCCACAGGCAGCAGACCATAAAGAACACCGCTTAGGTGTTAGGCCTTGTCATCATTACGCTGGGTGCAAGTTTTGAGATGTTGACTCAATCTTGACAAGACAGCCCTTTTGCGAATCTTGCTTTTTCCCCACAGCCTTCCGGGAGCTCCATGCGTAGGAGTCGATGATCTGCCTGTGCTACAGAGGAGTTACTTCTAGCACGGGAGACATATGGGGCTTGTGCAGCATGTGTGCAGTACGATTGGACAACTGAACTTCGAACCTTGTATATCCACTCTCCCAAACCACACAATCCCTCTTAGTATGGTCCTCTTTGGTCGCTCATCCCCAAACTTAAAGTGCAAAGACCCTGGCCAAAGAGGTCGGTTTGGACACTCCATTCTGTTGCACTTCCATATCTAACAACAGTGATGCATTTCGCGATGGGAAAAGCTTTCAAGCAAGAGATGCAAGAAACGCTTAGGGCTTCTGGATGCGTGTAACAGTATAAGGTCTGCGGCAACTCCTGACCTGAAATCTGACTTACCAAGACAACGAGAGCTTATCCCAGATCTGCCAATGTTGGAAATTTGCAACCTGAGTCCGCCCTGGCTCCTGGACGTCAAGCCATTTGACCCTTTTCTCCCAATGTGTTGTGGCCATTCAACCGCACAAACCAAAAACTGCAAAACTGCTTGGTGGACGAACCATGAAGTCCTTAACTTCAAGCCCCTGACCCAATACTCCAAGCCCCAACGTCTAAACAATAAATCATACTACTGCCCCCTGAACCGGATACCTGAAAATGGTACCAACATTAAAACAACGATGAGAACTTGAAGGGTCCCATAAGATATGACAAGGTTATGTCAAAGTGTCTTTCTTCTGCGATGGAAGTTACAGATGACTTGGACATAGCCTTGTTGTCACTTCGGTGTTGCATTAAGCTTGAGCACTAACAAACAGGTCTGAGCAAGTGATTACCAATATCATTTCGAGGTCTATGTGAGGTACCCTGTTATGATTTACTAAACAACAAGCCTAAAACCTTGCAATTGGTTTTCAGTTTGGTGGCCCCTAACCCTAAACCTGAATATGCAGTCGCGCGGCCGATTGCAGAGGATGCCTCCTGGCGGAGCCAAAGCCAGCAGTTCCGGGATCAGGGCGTCTCGCGTCTGCCTCAGATTTCGTTATAGTCCCCCTTAAATAGATAGAATCTAGCTTTGGGCATATGAAAATAAGATCCCCACATACCCCATGTTCTATCTACTTAAGGGGGACTATAGGGCTTTAAGGAAAGTTGAGCCGGTTGAGGATAGTGGAGACTGAGAGCTTGTGCGTTTACAGGCACTTCCTGGAGGTACGATTGAATGCTGTGAATTTCAGGAACGTGCTGCTCAGGAGGGCCAGTAGGGCGAGTGGATGGTTACGCATTTAGGCTCGCTTGGCCACATCTCAACCAAGTACCCTGACTACAAGCTTTACCTGAATACTCCGGCCCCTTGGAACTCTGCAACATAGGCCTTGGGGTTTGCTTTCAGGCTCCATTATACGAATAACAGTAATACCAAAAGTAATGAACATACTAAGAATAGCAATAATAAGAGTAGCCTCCCAAGAATCTGCCAGACCGAAGGTCTGGCTTTGGGAGACATCCCTACAAGGGGCCCTGGTGGTTTTGTGGGAAAATGTTGAGGCTACCAAGGAATCTGGGAACTTCTACAGGAGCTGCTGACAAGTTATATATTGATAGGAAGAGATGCCCCCACCCTAGAAAGCTTTTAAGGGGTACCGTACGGCCACAAGGCTTCAATCCTGCATTCCCTGTTTGCACCGCCCGACTGCCAGCAGCATGCGCAAGAAAATTGACTCTTCTACATAGTACCTACCTGAAGAACATCAGTTCATGATTGCCGCATCATGCCCGGTTAATTCGAGCCAGACATGTATACACCCCTGGAGCCTGAAGCCTCCACACAATCACAAGCCTCAGGCCGGTGAACCCTAAACGCGGGAATGCTGAAGTCTCACTGGGCGGCAGAAAACTGCAGACTGTAGATGCTAAACCTCTGCACAACCCCAGGCCGCCAGGCACTCGAACCTAGGCGGGTATAGCACTGGGCTCTAAGTACAGTTCCAAGTATGTCTTGATACTCAATGACCTCTAAGTAAGCTTTCACATGCCACAACCTAACCCTTGAAAAAAACACTTGCAGCAAGCAGCCGCAGATGGGTTAGCAGCTCTGAGTCGGTTTCGGCTGGCAGCGAGGACTCCCAGTTGCGCGACAGGATATCCTCTGCCGGGAGCTTCTCAACGATTCAATAACCTACTGGTGGTTAGGGGGGGAATAAGGGAACATATTATATAGGAATTATATAAGGATGATCTTCCCTTATTCCCTACTATCCACCAAAGAGATACTGATTTTGCAGGTTATAATGTGCCCCCGTACCATGTATGGCCTGTTAAGGACACCTCAAGAGGCATCTAGGGATCCAAGGGTAGGTGTTTTTCTGACTGGATTAGACAGTGACCAGGGGTTCTTGTGAACAAGTTTTAGAATAGCCAACCCCTGACTGCTTACGAAGCACGGTGAGGTACATTTTTGCGAACTGCTAAAGGATAGGAAACAGGAATGACTCAAGTTTTTATACTGGGACTAAAAGCAAGATTGAAAGCTCCCGCTCAAGACCATTCTTGAATCTTCATGAAATCATGACTGGTACTGATGCCTGCATGCTTACAAGTACTCTTGGGGACTTGTTGTTCCTGTAGTCGCTACTCCTCAATGGGGATGGGGCTCCCTGCTCCAGTATTCATCTGGCTGGAGGTCTCCTGGCTGGTGTTCTCTGTATCTGTTGCTTATGCCCACTATCTACCGGATTTAGAGCCCCCACCAACGCGAAACGAAACCCCATGTAAAGAAACCACAAATCTGTATGGCCCTTATGTACTTCAAAGTTTGCGTGCCCCTTTCTCTGACATCCATGTACACAATAAAAAGTGGGACTTACTGATTGCATTCACCCTGGAAAGCTGACCGACCTACGTGCTCTTCTTACGCCCATAGGTATAGTCCCCTGTAAGTAGATATGATATGGGATATATGGGGATCTTATTATAACATACCCAAAGCCACATTCTATCTACTTAAGGGGGACTATATCCACATCCAAGCCAAACCCTGAACTCCTGAGCAACATGTAGCATCATGTAGAACCCTTAGGCAGCTGAGCTTCATCCACTGCCAGGCAAGCGCTGCCTCTGTGTGCGGCCTACACAAAATGTAATTCTCAAAGCCAACATCATCACCCTAGTTTCCTAGCATTGTTAGAAAACTCCTCCTTTGGGTACCAAGCCAAAGTGGACGTGCTTAAACGTTCCCTGACTCAGCCAGCCGATTTTCGCTTTGTGAAGCCCATAATCACGCTAACTTGGTAGAGTAGCCCTTGGTCTATCTATGCGACCCAGGCTTAGGATGCTAAGATTCCCAAAGTTTTCGAAAAATCAGTTTTCTTCTCCTTCATTGGAGGCGCGAGGTCCTTCTGCAATGACGAGGTAAGATTCTTTGTTGAATTCTCCGCATCACCTGCCCTGGGCCTGGAATTTATCAAGCTCAGGCTCTTCCTCGCCTCTGGTGATCCAGAAGTGAAGGAATGGTTCCTTACAGTAGTCCATATATAACCCCCCAATCCTCGAGTAGTCTCCTAAGCCCTATAAGCCCTCAAACCTGGTAGATTCCATGTTCTTTTGCATTCATTCCTTCCCTGTTAACTTAAGCTCAGCTTCACGAGCATGGCTGAGCTCTTCTAGGCTGGGAGGAGTTTAAGGTCTAGGGTTTGCCGCTTGCATGGCTCGGACGGCATAGCAAGGTTCAGTCCGGTAGGGCTTAGGGTTTAGCCTTGAAAAATGATCCTTCAACACCTGGAATGGATCCTGTGCAGAATAAGTATCAAGCTCAAGTAGAATGGAAGGGAAACTTACCAATATCGGGGATAGATCACAGGCAGCATCGTGGGAATCCCGCATAGCTTGCTGGAAAGAGATAAAAAGGATCCACTCCCCCTCTCCTCGAACTACTAGTCTGACAAAACCACACTCAAAAACCCCACTCGTGTGGGCAAGTTTTTTTTGCCAAAGTACCAAGAATGTGATATCCGTTTTGTGGGCGATTCGAATCCCCCTTGGTGGCTGTAGCTTTTGGGCCTCTCTTCTGTGTTTAGGGAAGGTATCAACTGCAACGCGCAGCTGGAATCCTTTAGAGCCATCTCCAAACAAGCCTCACTTATGGCAGAAGCCATACCACGAACAACAACACATGTCTCCCGCCTAGGAATCATGTTCCCGACAGCTTTCCGTCTATGATAGGGTGATTGATTTTAAAAGCCAAATCAACCTTGAAGCGCAATCTGTCAAGGGGCTCCGCGCCAGCACCGCTCGAAGGGAGTCTCCTTCACCTCCCCGCTGCAAGAAAAATGTCGTGGGGTCTAGGTCTTCAACAGTTTCAGGGTTTCAGGGCTGTCGGCTTTAGCTCACAGCTTAGGGAGCGGTGCAGAAGGCGAAGCATGGCCCAAAACAGTTGTGCTCATTACTGAGAATTCTTTTTTGGACCTGCGGGTGCTCGCTGCGATAACTGCTTAGAATCTCCGGGTTTTCATGTCAAGCTTACCCTAAGTCCTAAACCCAATTCACTGTGCACATCCCTACACCCTGCACAAAATCTCGAAACTCCTCAAACCTCCGCCCTCAACTGCACCAAGGGTGGTGGACCAAGACAAGTCACCAAAATGCCGTAGGCCATAGGCTGCCACCCATGCAGAACCCAAAACCCGGATCGCCTTAATCTGAAAACTCCATCTGCGCAATCTCCTTAACCTGAATCTCTCTCTGACCCCGAAACCACACCCCCACACTCCTGACCATTGCATCCCCAAAGATACCCAGAATAAGTTGCTGCCCCAGAAACCTCGAACCCACTGTAGTTCTGGAAGGCCCAGCCTACCAAAGGTGCAAGCTTGTGAGATTTAGGTGTTGTTTCGGGTGTAGGACTGCGGATTGGGGCTCCATTCGGAGGTGGCGCGTGGAAGTGGAATACAGCTTGGCTTCAAGGCTTGAGTTCAAGACTGAGAGGTGCTGTTCCGCTGCCAGACGTTTGGGAGCACAAGTTGAGGGGGTTCCCCGCCAATGCATGAAGCATACCACGTACCTTAAAAACCACACAACCCTGCGCTCACTCCTGAAGAGAGTGCTTGTTTTCAAACGCTGGCCTAATGAAGCTCGCACCAGCAGTCAGAAATTTGAAGGTGTGCCTGCAGGCTGCTCAGGTGACAGGGGACTAGGAGCAACTCAAAAACAGGTATGTTAGCACAACATGATGGGGTTTGTTCTGGCCAAGACGAAACTGCAAAAAACGCTTGTGCGAACTATGCTGTCCCTAGCCCTCGCTGCTACTATGTGGGGATGTTACAAGGAAGGGTACAGAATGCATGCGAAGGCAAGTTGCCACGTGATTGGGCAGGCGCTGTATGGAGCCAAGGTTTCAGACGTACACCCAGATAATACCCTTTCTTGTGCTTCAGAACGGCTAGCAGATAGTCGCTTGGGGGGGATTGATCTGCTTTCGGACCCCTGGGCACTCCACACTGCGGCTATCAAGCCGGTGGTCCTCTAAGCCCGGCCCTAAACCCTGTATAGCCTCCTACACAAGCTGGTCATTGCCAAGACGCCAGATTGACGTGTTCTACCTATTTCCTCCTGAAGTTGATCCGAGATAGGATTAGGGGAAAGGATAGACGGCAGGCTCTGGGAAGTTATCCCAAAAACTACTGGCAGAAGCAAAAATCAATATTCCACCAGGTTCAAAATCATGCCAATAAACCAAGAGGCTGCCGTTAGCCCGCAAATTTCTGGGGCCCCAAGACCCCTGCAGACGCTACCTGTAAAACTTTCTGAATCCTGCATCCGAAGCCCCGACACCCCACACCCTTAAGACCCCTAAGGAACCTAGCACAGACCCCGCAAAACAACCTCACGGAGACTTTGTGCTTTGCTTAATTTGATTGAAAGCGTACTTCATGCGGTACCACGTTGGTTTGGGGAGGGTAAGCCCACGTAGATCCTACCTCCCACCAAAAGCCATCAATGCTACACCCAATCAAAACCCACCCCCCCAAAAAGTGCTGTACACCCCAAACCCTAGACAGTAAACCTGAAACCACAAACCTGACACCTTACACCCTACTCCCCAAACCCGGCGATTCCTCAAGTCCAATATACGCCAACCCAGGGGTGGCAAACCTCTCTCTCCTGGAGCTCTCTTTTCTTAGGATTTATATAGGCTTGTCGGTGTGCGGTTTAGGGGGTTTCGGGTTTAGGGTTAGAAGGGCGTTTTCAGATAGGGTCGAGAGGGCCTGGTGCAGTTTCAGCTCACATGGCTTCTATAGGCTCGAGGTTGGCAGTTTTTGTTCTCGACATTCACTAGCTACATGAGCAAGGCCCCAAGAAAGGTAACGCTACGTGGCTTCGGCTGAAGTAGTCATATTTCTAAGTAATAACTTATAATAACTTTATGGCTTACAAGGATTCAAAGGGCTTGTAGGACTTCTCTGGGTTTGGGACATGTTCAAACGAGCCCTTCCTTTTGGGGTTCAGGACGTGGGTTGCGGGGGCATTGGAATTGACAGGGCTTTAGGTGACAGAGTTGGGGTTTAGGATTTAAAGGGTGTAGGGTTTCGGTGGCGTTGATGTTTTCCAAGTGTTGGGTTCGGGAGATCCCAGATATCAAGCCCACCGCCCTAACAGACGTCCAATCCAGAAACCCATCTGTAGCTTCCGTGCACATTGACGGAGGTCCACAGCCTTTGCGGCCGAATCCGAAGCCCGCAGCCCCAAAATCATTGACCCTGGACTTCCCCAACCCTAACACCCACAACTAACAAGTAGGAACTCAGTAAGGCTTCGTTTGGAACCTCAGGGGTATGGGGTATCATACTGGTGTAGCATAGGGTACCTAGCTAGAGGCTAAGCCCTAGAACTCAAACCCTCCATGGTGTAGAGTTTCCGGCTTAGGGTTTAGAGTTTAACCCTGTACCTCAGGGTGCAGAAGCCCCTTCCTCCTTTTGCTGGCAGCGCTAGCTTCAGGCCTCTGCTGTCCCCCCCCCTAAGGTCCAAGAGAGAAACTCGCTACCCAGCTCTCAGCAACTAAACCCCTAATGTACACCCTACATGGGGTTATATAGAGATAATGGAAAATAAAATGGAAACTACTCGAATGGGCTATATAGGGTTTCGGGCTTAGGGTATCTAATATTGAGGGGTACCAGAATGGGACCTTATTGTTGGGAACTACCCATATAACCTTTACTTACTTATGGAATCCCCGGAGATCGCTCGGGACCCTAAGGGTGACCTGTTTTGAGAAACCCGCTCCGGGTCGCTGAGACGGCACGGAAGGTAGCTGCCGCCGAGGTGATGCCTGCAGAAGCAGTAAGGTGTGCCGGCAATGACCTTCATACTTTGGTAGTTTCCCGTGCAAATTAAACGTTAACGGTGAGCGGGCTTCTTTTTTGGGGGGGTGAGGGGGGGGGGAGGGGGGGTGTTGGTTTTTGGTGAAGTATAATTTGACGAGGCGACAGCAAACATGTCTCAGTGTTAATCAGCTTCAGTTAAGAAAGGTCAGGTCGTGCCTCAGGAAGTATGTAAGACTGTTCAGGGCATGATCTCCACCCCACCCTAATTCCTACACCTTAGAAACCCTACACTCAGATCCTGGGATCAAAGCATTGCAAGCTGCTAAACCCACCAAGCCGCGGGGCTTTTAATGCACTAGCATGTACCTGTATCCCCAATTCCCTACAGCTTTAAGGGTTGTACCCATTAATTAAGGTGTAAATGCTACTAATTTGCAAGTTGTTAGGATTCAGCAGGTAGATCCAAATCTCCGAAGCATGTCCCCTATACCATAAACCCTGAATCCTAAACCCTACATTCCAAGTCCTAAACCCAAAATCCTGACCCCTAAACCCTAAACCCTAAAACAGCCTTGGCACTGAACCCAGGATCCTCGACCGCGGGGCCCCTTCAACCCGGAATCCTTTGACGTGGCCATATTTTACATTTAAAATCTAGGGTTTAGGTTTTAGGGTTTAGGGGTTTTAGGGTCGAGGTTTGAGGGTGTAGGGTGTAGGGCTTCAGATAAACCATCGTTGAGGTGAGGTCAGCTGAGGTCATTGTAATTTGCTCAGCTTGACTCTAGGCAGAGTGGCCGGGCAGGATAGCCACTCCCACATGGACGCAGAGGCCATAGGCCGCAAGCTCCTGGGTAATCACCGATGCCCGTGCATGGCGGCGTAGGGGTGGTACATAGGTTGTATAGGGTGTCTATCAGGATGATGCACCGATCACTAGGCTGTGTGAATGATGAAGTGCCATGCGTACAGACAGCCAAGATTCCTAGCTGTTTCCTTGCAGGCATTAGGTATGCGCGGGTGCGCGTGCCGTGTTGCTATGCACGCCCTGTCTCTCTGAGGGAGCCTTGGCTTCAAAGGCGAGAAGCCAAGTAAAAGAATCTCACGAAGGATCTGGATTCACATTTGGTGTTGGCGATAGGGTTTAGGGGTTCAGGGCTCAGGGATTGGACTCATATTGGTGATAGGCATTGCGCAAGGTTGAAGAAGCTGACATGGGAAAGGCACACTTTGAAAAAAACAATGCCAACATTGAATTCTTCTCGTTGCATTGCAAACCAGAACACATCTCAGGCTCAAGTTCATCTGACTCAGCAACTATCAGGTTTGAGCCGAGAGGTACCATCCAGTCATTGATGAATGCGACGGATACCAATATCAAGGAAGATAGGAGTTTCCGGGCTGAGCGGGTGTCCTGGCGACCCAAGGTACGCCAAACATGTGACGGTCCTTGCATCAACGCGTTCAAAACAAGTCGCTGATTTGTTGAGAACATCCGTCATGCGCGGACAAACTCGAAAGGCCGGGAAGCTTGCTGCTGATATCTGCTGATGAGGGCCAGCCGAAACAAGCTTGCAAAAAAACACATTTAGAGGTCTCGGAACATTTTGGTTTCCAAAACCAATCTTGTAGCGGGAGTGGCTGCAATCTTCAATCAGACCCTTTGAATCTCTTCAGATTTCCATCCCCCCTTGGGCAGCCCCTCGGAATTCAAGCAAATGGCCCAATTTGAGAGGTTCCACATACGAGTACATCGGTCATGCTTCTCCTTTGGCATCAAAAGCCAGGAATCCAACATGGAACTCCAACCCCCCAAACCCTATATATTCTTTCCCAATTGTATTTAAGCCACGCGAAGCCTTAGCGCTAAAACCGAAACGTTACATACCGGACCGCCAATCCTGAATCATCCTGACTCTGCCCCAAGTTACAGCATCTTCAGCCCCATGCAGGCTACATCTTACATTGCACAACGAACTCTCTTGGAAATTACACCATAATCCCTGGAATATACGTACAAATCTCCTGTTAGGCAAAAATGCAAGAACCCTGGATGACCGTGGGCAAGGCTCAGTTCAAGCCCTGTAAGCCAGAGAAAGCCTGAGGCAACGCATGTACAACTGATTAACTCCTGTGATCCATTGACGCTGTAGATAACCAATACAAGGCTAACCTCAAGCCTGGCAAGCCGCGTTATTGTCCTAGCTTTGTAACACATATGTGCCATAGTCGCACCTCTCTAAACAGGGTTGTGTAGGGGATTATATAGGAGATTCTTATAGGGTTATACAGAAGGATACTCGGAGATTAGACTATAACTCATATGAAGGAGACTTTTCCCAAACCATCACACCCTCAACCCAATCCAACCCTGCACCTATAGACTGGCCTTAATGAAGGCCTTAACCGTGAACTCCTACATCCTAAAAGACGACAAGACTCCTAGCCCTCCAAACTTAAAACCCCTCAGAACCCAAAACCCTCAAAACTCTAAACCCCAAACCCTAAGCCCCTAAACCCTACCCTAAACCCTAAACCCTGAAGCCAACACCCTGAACCCTAAATCCTGAACCCGCAAAACCCTGCACACTTTGTTGCCCTCCGAGGTCACTCCGCAGCTGGTGTGCTCTTGTATGCTTCAGGCTCCTTCAACCTGGGGGCCCGGTTTAATGTTTAGGGTTTAAGGTTTAGGGTTCGGGGCTTAGGGTTTAAGGTGTAGAGTTTAGGATTCAGGGTGTAGGGTTTGGGGTTAAGGATTTAGGTTTTAGGGTTTAGGATTCAGGGCTTAGGGTTTAGGATTTATGGTGTGGCGGAAAAAGGCGTCATATGTACATATATGTATATGGAGGGACATGTAAAGAAATGGACAAGTAGATGGAAACTACAATGCTATTCGGTGTATACAGTTAATAACTATACCTCCACCCACCGAAACAATAAATGCCCAAAATAATTCCATCATATGGTAGGGTGAGCATTTGTTATTAGGGATGGGGACGGGAGGTTTACTATTAGGGGAGGGGTTCATCTAGGGTTGAATGGTTTTTCAAGCTTAGAAGATAGAGTTTGCAGGGGGTTGAGGAGTTAAACCTCAAACCCCGAAACCACATGGGGGGGGTCATAGGGATATTAGGCCTAAACCCTAAACCCTATAGGGGTATTGGGTCCCTTTAGGGGTTCAGGGGCTTTGTAGTTCAGGATCGCCGTAGGATGGCTTGGGTTCCAGCGGGGCAGGAGCTAGGAATTCTTGTATTCCCATACTGGTGCCACATATTCACTATACATTAGGTGGACCCCCACCCTGTAACAATCATATACTAAATAGGAATGTCAGAGGACCCCAATATAATTACCTGTGTCCTCTATACTTATAATCACTATTACTGGGCGGGGTTCCACCTAAACTATACAGATCTTCTCTCAAGATGGACCAAACAACACACGGAGTCCCCCAGCAGAATCGCAACACTCATGCCACTAGACACAGAAGCTTCCACAACAAAGGCTGCACATTGAGGGTTTGAACTTTGCCCTGTGTAGATAACGTTGAGCGCAGAAGCACTCGACCATTACAGGGTTACCATATTCGGGCCGATACCTGGCGGAAGCTAAGCAACCACGTTTTCCTGTTCGTTGACATGCCATGCAGCATTGTGGTGAGATGACACATGAGTGGGCATTCTGATAGGTCATGCAAGCACTAGGGCTGGCGAGGCCTTCGGCCCATTTCAGGTGGGTGGCAGAGGTTCCCATACAAGAGTCTTGCCTCCGTTGGTCCGCAGCCAGCCGAAGGTGCACGATGCAGTAAGCGGCCTTTCAAGACAGGTATTAGGCGTGTAATATGTATACATGCATCACATATGTTACACTCTTCTGTCATGTAATATACATCTGTATGTCTTTATATATGCATGTAAGTCTAGATATGGCGTTTGAGAACAGTTTATCCAGTGGTGGAAAACATGCATGCTGCAAGGGGTTGTCAGATACGTGGACGCAAGGGCGCCTTCCTACAGCGATGTCCCGAAGGCTCGAACATGCGGAAGCCACCCTCTGCCCTAACCATCCCTTGCCAAATTCATGCCCTGTCCTTGCTGCCTTGCAGAGATATGGTTTTCAAAGTGATGTCCGGGATCACGAAAGCATTCGCATACCTTGCCTTATACCCCCACGAAGAAACTTGCGCACTCCAAGCCCCTGGGGTGCACTAGACCCTGGTGCGTGTGAGGCCTGACGGAACCAAGCAAGTTAGCAGAGTTCTGGACAGCATGCAAACCCTAAAGCTCAAGCTGCTTCTGACTGCTTTAAAACATAAATCCTTGACCTGAACTTCGAATCCTCCACCCAAACCTTAAACCTTAAGCTGGGCTACCGCAGTTTCAGAGAATCTTTGTGACTGCAAGCTGGCTCGGCGCCTTTTCTTGGCAGCCATAGAAGCCTTCAGCTTCACGCTGGAAACCTGATTCTTCCGTTCACCCTTCCCATCTTGAGCAGGGATTGCTGGTAGGGAACTAAAGTTCAGCTACCATTCAGGTAGCAATGCTGTTTACATACTGAAGATTATGGTAACTTATGAAAGGTTCCTTGACGGAGGTGCAGGGTTTACGAACCGAGGCTTCCAGCTCGCCATTTTGCCATGGGGGTCATGATCTCTTGGGTGGTAGTTTGAAGGCCTCCAAAATTGTTTATGAATAGGTTTCCTTCTACAACCTAGGGATTCCAACAACTGTCCAAAGAGCCATCTACTTTAGGAATGTTATTCTATGGGCCCTCAAAGAGGAAATGCGAGGAAGAGCCCCTGCCAATTGCATTGCAACCCTGAACCTACCTACCTCCTTACCTGCAGGGTCCGTGGCTCATACTCCTGCTGGAACCTTGGGCTTGGGACTTAAGGTTGCGAATGTACGTCTTACCCTAAACTAGGGGGGAGCGTCCTACCTTGATGGAGCCTTGGCTTTTAAGAGCAACGCTACCAAACAGAGAGACAAAAAGAGGTTACTCCTGGTTCTTCGGATGAGCTTGCAACAAGTGTGGAATTGCGCCAAACTCCGCGTAGCCTGAACCTTAACCTGTTTAGGGGGGGCAGGCTAGGAGGATCGCTAAAAGAGCCCATGAACTGTATAAACAAAAGAACCCCCGAAGCCCTAAACCCTAAACCTTCAACCCTGGTAAGCCACCTACGAATTGGGAATTGGAGCTTAGAATGGTTGACGACCTTGGGCTTTTAGACTCAAATGGCTTACTGGTTCTAAGTAGAGAATACGGGGTATATTCTATATAGGGATTATATGGGGATTGTATTCCCCTATCCGGGAACGTCCCTCACTTTCGAAGCAACAGTCTGAATAGCTTTTTTGACTTTTGTGCCCTCATGACTCAAAATCAAACTCACACTGTTAAGGGTTTAGGGCCTTTAAGGGCTTAATCCAAGCCCTAAAGCCCGTGTAGGGTTAAGGTTGATGTTGTTTGGGGTTTAGGACCGCTTTGTATAGGGTTAAGCTTTAGGGCCTAGGCCCCTGAACATGAAAGCGCTCGCAGTGAACCAAAAGTACATGCCAAAGCAAGTACGGATAACACAGTAACCCAAGTAACAAAAAAGCATCATCCGACCATAGCCCTTACCCCTAAACCCGAAACCCGAAACCCTTACCCCTAAACCGAAACCTTAAACCCATCTACAGCAGGAACCCCTATACACCCGATATGACCACGGCTTCCCATGTATGTCGTTGTCTCTCTTTCTCTAAGTATTCCAACCATCTGGGAGCAAACACAGCCCTACGATGTAACCCACCTCGTTTGAGGCTGATCAATTCCCCGTAACATGAGCAACCCCTTATCCTCCAATATCTAACAATATAATGGGCATTTCATTTGACGGGGTGGGCAATGTTTGAAAAGGGGAGGTGACGCACGCACAAACCTACCCCTTCTGGGCCACTTAAATCTGGAGCGCCGGTGTGAACGAAAGCTAGGTTGGGAATGCTTGTGACTAAGAGTTTAGGGTTTGGGGTTTTTGGCCTCGCGGACTTGAGGATAGGTATGAATGCTACGACACGAAAGCACAGTTTGCACTCGTAGATATATAGTCCCCCTTAAGTAGATAGAATATGGCTTCGGGTATATTAGAATAAGATCCCCATATACCCCATATTCTATCTACTTGAGGGGGACTATAACTTATTAGGACATTCAGTGTCAGGGCCTATCTTGTTGAACTGGAGAACTCCCACCTACTCCAAGCGGTGACTTAATTACTCCCTATTACCCTGGCAAGAAAACAGATTCGTCTTGTAGCATAGAGTATAGAATCGAACCATACCCAGACAGTATGCTGGTACTGTGGAGCCAGATCCTAAATACTAGGCCCTAGACCCTGAACCGAAACTCCAAACCCCAGACCCATAAACACTGAAAGCTTTAAGTCCTACAGAATGGTTAGAAACATACTCCCAACGACAAGGAGCTTTCTGGCAGCAGACTCGCGTCCGCCACCTGGACGTCCCACAGCTGTCGCTGGCGTGCCGCTGCTACGAAGGCCTTTTCATCTTGGAATTGCTCAAAGACACAGGGTTTAGGGTTCAGGGTTTTTAGGACAACCTGTAGGTGACATTGAACAGGATTATACGATATGAAAAGATATAGAGGGCTTGTAGGGCAGGGCTTGGGCTCGGGAGTCAGGAGCTGGTCATCAGCTTGCCAAGAACAATACCTTGCAACTCAAAAAAACTAGAAATAGTGGGTGTCCCACAACAACACTCGAAACAGTGGGTGTCCCGCAACAACACTCCAGGCAAAGACCCTTATGTACAAAAGCGGTGGTCTGTGGATTCGTGAACTCCTTAGTTTCTGATTGTTTGTGTTTGCAGTTACTGGGATGCCCGCAGAAGCCTTGAACATTTTGGGTTTGCCGTTTTCCCATGGCTAAGGGTTTGGGTTGAGGGTTTAGGCTTTAGGGTTATTTAGGCGGCTTGCTGTTAACAGGCATTTGAATTTCCTGCGGCTCCCCGCTAAAGGACAAGCGAACAAACACAATGCTCGATCTCATTTTTCCTGAAGCTTCTGCACGAGCATCAGAACCACAAAGCAGCCCTACCGCTATGATTTTAGGACATGGTCTCGTAGGGAAAGGCTATGAAGCAAGCTCGGCGATGTACCGCCCGGAGCGGAAAGGGACTCACACAATTAATTAATGTCAACTTCTGGGGTCAGGTGACTTACTAAGTAGGCTAATAATGAGGATGAGTAGGGCTACTGTATGGTTTATAGGGGTTATTAGCTTACTTATTGAGTTCCCCCTCCAAGAAGCCATGAGGCATCAGTGGTGTTCTGTGGGAACCTCGCGCAATCTTCTTGGGAATCCGAATTGCGCGTGTCTCTTCTCCAATTGCCAAGATGAAGTCCAAGACGGTGAAGCGCGCACAAGGGTTTAGCAGATGTATATGTTTCCCAACGCAGGCTCGAGATCCAGGATTGATTTAGGGTTAGGAGCATCCAGTGTCAGGACTTCCGCTTTTGCTGGGTAAATGGTTAAAAGGAATGTTGCGCTCGGGGTTTTCGGAGGGTTACAATTGTGGAGCTGGGGTCGAGGGCTCAAAGGGTAAGAGTTTGCTTTGAGAACTGTTGTATGAACAGCAAACTCATCTAGAGCTCCCAAGAATGACGGTGTCTCGAGGGAGAGAACAGCATTACGACCAGTGCCTGAAAAGATTTTGGGATTATGTGCTATACTTATACCAGGAGCATGATTCATCCAATCCCCTCTGCAAGAGGCACCTCCACTTCATCGCAGCACCGGTTTTTAATCGCAAGGGTGACAAGGAATGGTTCAGCCGGCAGCTCGTGTTGGGCCTCCCAGGACGAAGAAGGCGGAAGCTGCGGGTAATTATGCTCAGGGCTCAGGGACGCCAGGTCAGTAGTTTAAAAGTATCAGGTCTTTGGAAGATGCAACTGGCAAATTCCAGTGTCAGCATGCATCGCTTACTTCACAAGTGGAGGGTACCGTTTGGCGCATCGCAGCCTTTTTTTGACATCTTCAATTTGAGTTCATCAAAGCGAGCAATGCTCTGCAGGAGGAAATTTGGGCTTGTCACCCTGCGTGGCGAACCCTTGCGCTGAACCTCAAACCCCCTTCCACAAAACACTGCGCTCTACGATTGGTGTTCTCTTCCTCTGTTCGCTTTTAATACAACAATCACTCACACAGGCTGCCATACTCCCTATACAACGGTTTCTGGGTTGCTGTTAAGGAACTTATATCAAGTTACCATGATATAGGTATAAAGTAACTAATGAGGATTCCGTATGAGAAGATTTTTCAACAAGTTCCTTAACAGCAACCCAGTTTAACCCCGTCATGTTCTGAAGACTGAAGAGTCCTCATCCCGAAAGTCCTACAGACTTGGACGGGTTGCCGTTAAGGAGCTTGGATTAAGTTACTATAATGAGAAAACCCTATATATCTGAAATCCGCTTACTGTATACACTTCTTATGGCAGTTAAATTGAAGTTCCTGAACAGCAACCCAGCTGGAGATTGACAGCACGCCTGTGTCAGCACTGAGAGGGTGTCAAGAAGAGGCCAGGGTGGTGCCTTGTCTCCGTACCTGAAAGCAGTTTCGGATTTCTACCTGCCAAAGAAAGAACCCAACGGCAGTGAAAGACACATGCCCCAAGGCTTTGAGCTTTGAGTGTTGGGGTTGATGTCTTCGTCGTCTGGAGTCATGTTAAGACTCCACTCTATCTGAATGGGCGCTGCTGTGTTGACCTTTCGCAGGGCTTCTGCTGCGATCCATGCGGGAGGAATGAATGAAATAGGAGAATTCTGCGCAAACTAACTTGCAGTAGAAACCTTCTGGCGAGAACGATGCCAATCACGTTACCTGAACCATGTTGAAAGCTGTAAAGGGACCATAGGATCAAGGTCTAGGCTTCAGGCCTCTGGTGCTCGCAATGTACATCTACCATGAACTTGCAGATCTTCGGTCATGTGAGCATATGTCGCACCACCAAGCATGGTAGCACGCCGCACGCGAGTAATCGTCTTGTCTTCTGCGAAGTCCCACTTCAGGGAAATCCTCGACAAGCCCTTTCTTTGAAGCCTTAGACCACACAGCTTTCCTGCATGTGAAGCACCCAAATCGTGCGGGCAAGGTGCAGGAGGTCGCTGCCGACTACGTGGCTGAAAGGACCCAGCTCCTGCATCAAGTGGTCTGAAGCGTTTGCTGAGGAACCAAATACATATGCATCATGTACTTTCAAAAATCTCACCTAAAATGCCCATGACATATCCGGGGCACCGCTTAATTCGGCAAGCATCTAGTTGGACCATCAGGGACATGAAAGGCACCACCAGTTTAGGTGGCTACGAATGACCACAACTATGGGGCTTAGGTCAGGGCGAGAGCGTAGTTTGGGCACTGGACCCCCAAAAAACCTTCAAAAGTTGCATGAAACAGGGTCCGAGCAGGTAATGTGCCCACAAACCTTCTCTATTGGGCGGGGGCAAAGCACACTTGATGGACAAGATATATAGGCCATTGGCACGTACCACTAAACATGGAGAACAAGCTTTCACGTCATCAATGCAGGGTCGCAGCGTCTTCATGCTGTGGACCCTTGGGACCCTTTTGCGGATATGACGTTGACAATGGTGATAATTGACCGTCCAGTAACACCTTGTTTTGTTCAGGAAGCCCCTGTGCGCGATGTGGGCACCTGCAGCAAGGACTCACCAGAACGAGTCCTTCATACAACGGGGGAGTGGTTCTTCAGCCCATGTGAAATTGCAAAGCCTTCAAGCCGGAAGCCGCGTTCAAGCTCTGAAGCCAGAAGCTTTAGCCCGGAGTCCTTCACGAGTTGCCTAGCAGCCTCTTCTTCGCCAAAGGCCAGTCTCCTAAGCATTTCTGTAGGCGCTTGAAGATTACGTTTCCCGCCCGCGACTCTAGGGATATATGGGGGATATCAAAGGAAGCGCAGGTGTTCTGCCGACGGATCCCAAAGTGGTCATTTCGATACCCGAATCTACATAAGATGCATGCATTCATGCAGTAGCCAATCTAGGCTTGAAGAAGAACATGGCATCGATTGTTGCGGGGATGATATGGGATTGTCTTTGGATACACAATTCTATTCGAGAGCATCAAAGGCACCTCGCTGTCTTGGTGAATTCCCTTCTTCTTTGGGCACTATGGTCCAACACGTGTTGTTGAGACTCTGTGTCCATGGAGGAGCGCCTCACAATACCCAACGATGATCATTCATCAGTGTCCAGCTTCTAGGAGTAGTACACCACAACAAAACTGAAAGTAACAGCCACAGATATACATATATATTTATATATGTATTCCTCAATGCTTACTTTCTTCCTGACTTGATGTGTGCCTTCATGTGAATGGGCAGAACTCCCCAGGACACGATGGTCGTCTTTACAGACAGCAAAGCCGGGGCACCGAAAGATGCACCTGCCCAAGCCCAGGGCGCCATCGAAGTCGTCGCCGTCCTTCGACCTGCGCCGCCGCTTCCTGATTGGTTCATGCAAAAACTTGCTTTCATGACCGATTTGGGGTATATTCCAAAACCCTCCTGGTACCCGGAAGTTGGGGTGGTAGTTGGGGCGACAGCAGGCGACAGTATGAGGAAGAAATGTAGTCCGAGGATTCAAAGAAAAACTCGAACTATAGTAGAGGAGGAGTTGTAGTCGTTGGAGGGGGAAGACGTGGTGGAGGAGAACGGGGACAAAACACACAGGAGCAGTAGTCATGGTGCTGGGGACTATAGTTGCTGTAGAACAATCAGAATAGCAACCGGTGAAAGGGGCTCCGAATCTGACTCATGATCTTGGACTTAGTCAGGCTTCCTCCTTCTTCCATGCTGGACCTGCGCATTCCGGCAGTTCAGCGTGGCCGTTTCAATCGCCGCTTCGTCGCCATCCTCATGTTTCAAGAAGAGTCGAGGACGCAGATGCATGCTGTGGATTCTGTTGAAGGATAGTGGTGCTTCAATGAGAACTCACGCAATGGAAGGCATGAGTTTACAGCTGGTCGTGGGGAGCATCTTCATCTGATGGTCGGGATCTACGGAATCTGTGCACGAAGTGTCCGAATTTTTGCCTGTCACACTCGCTACACCAGAAGCCTGAGTCCCCAGTCTTTGCTCTGAAAAGCTTGCACCCAACATTCTGCTCTTACTAGCCTCTGCAAATTGCCGAAACAAACCTTCGAACACCAATAGCGCAACCCTTCCGTCCGTGTAGACTACGCAGGCACCCAGGGATGCAAGGGCCGCCGTTACAAGCCCGGCACCTGGGTCGAACTGTTGTGGTTTGGGATCTGGGTGGCGGGTTAAAACTGAGGGTGCCTTTGAGAGGGATATAATGGCTCTTGAGACCGATTTATATGCATATGTATATACATACATATACGTACATGCATACAGACATACATACGTACATACACATAGATAGCTTAGGGTTTAGAACTTGGGTAAAATTTTGTACTCTGCTTACAACACACGCAAAACTTCTAGGCTTCATGTCCAGCTCTGCAGAGCCACGAAGGGGCTTCAATTGAATCTGCCTATAAATAAGGGGACTTTAACACATCAGGATATGAGCAAACAATTGGAAGACGCCTTGTCTCCGTCATCCATCTAGAAATGGAACTGTAAGTCTCAAGCCCCAAGCTACTTCGCACTGGCTCATGAAGTAACCAGCACAGACTGAAGCAAGCTGCATGTTCTGGGAACACAGCTGCAGTCGATGCTCAACTGGCCTGTGATGCCGTCATACTCCACATGCATCTCACGGAACAGCTTGCGTCAAAATCTTCAGGTGGTTTCCAGATGCATTCCGATCGCATTTTCTCACTTTGGCTCGACCTCGTCCTTTTGCGGGAAGCGTTGTTCTGGCAGGGCAGACTTCGCCTTGGGAACGCCAAGTTGTCCCCTAACTTTGGGGATTGTTGTTGGAATCCTGCTAGTCTTCCGGGTCCGAATGAACCAAGGCTTCAGACTTGGCCCCTTAATGTGAGGCCCCACACATAGTGGAGGAAGTATAATCAGTCTTAGTATGTCTTAGTGTTAGGAGGGCACGGAAGGCATGGGAAAGTAATGCCAGAAACCGCCTTTTTTCACGATCTCCGAGACGTCCTTGTGGGCTGCCTTCTCTCCAAGCAACCTCAACCTGAAGCCACCGACTCCACATGTGGGTCTGAAATTTGTGAAATTGGCATGCGCACCCCCGAATACTTCCCCAAGAAGGAGCAACTGATCTTGGGAAACCGCAAAGCCCAAACAACCTGAAAATCTAAATTACAAAAGACTGAATAACCCCTATAACGCCTGACAGCACTGAACCCCCCAACGCCCTAATGTCCTAACGCCCTGCGCGACCAAAAGCACTAAAGCTCTAATCCGCTCCCCTACTTATACACCCACCATCCCGTGATAGTAACGCCCCGAAACTGCCACCCCCCGAATGATGACTACCCTCATTATGATCGATTCCATTTCCCAATGTCCACCGAAACGACCCCATGCGTAATCCTAGATTCAGTTTCATGTTCCATTTTCTTGTGCATTTGATTCTCCATATTGGGGGGGAGCACCCTTAAACCCTAAAACCTTAACCCTAAGGCCTAAACCCACCAAAAGAATCCTTGCATTACACCTTTTGCAAGGGGAAATGCTTCACGAACCTAAACCCATAACCCTAAACTCCAAACCCTAAAACCTGAACCCTAATCCCAAGAATCCTAAGACCTACAATCCCTAAACCCTATAGCCTATAACCCCCAAACCCAGTAAGGCTGGCACCACCTCCCAGTTCCAAGACAGGCTTCGGTTCTGCCCTCCCAAGGGGTCAGTTTGGTACCAGGTACGGTTCGTTCCGGGATCCCAGTGCAGCAGCCAAGGGCAGCCAAGAACCCAAAATGCCCATGACCCAAAATTGCAAGCTACCATTGATGGCCGCCCTCAGCAATCTAACTACATCTTGCATAGTAGGGTTTACGGGTATTGGTTCAGGGGTTTTAAGGCTTGTGCTTTGTTGCGTTAATTGTAAATGATTTTGGGTCAATGGTTTCAGCGTCGGGGATAAGATTTTTGGGACTGAGATTTTTGGGCTTACGGGGCGTGAGGGTATTTATCACTCCGAGCCTCTGCCTAGCCTCTACCCGCATGCAGGGGAAACAGGTGTCCATCTAAGATGCCAAGACAACCCAGCACTTTAAATGAATATTTGAACACTTAGGGATTGCACTGTTAGGGTTTTGGGCTCCATTTAGCGAGCAATCGATACATAGGTACTTTTTTGCACGTAATGGTGGGAAGCATGGACTGCCGAGTGTTTGGAGCTTATATTGCAGGGGTCTCCGGAAGTTACTGGTACCTTTTCTGGATTCCCCATAAAAAAGCTTATCGGATTAGGTCTATAGCGGAGCCCCAATTTAGGGAAAATACCTTAGGGTTCATGATATGATGGAAGAGGCCTTGAAAGTACAGTACCTTCCGGGGAAACAAACAACAACGCTTGCACAAGATCATCCGCAGTGGCTCGTTAAAAGACATCCCGCACTCTTTGATCACAGACCACCTTGCATTGTACCATGCTCCTCACTTGGGTGTAGACACCGTTGATGCTCCCTTTCACGACATGTAGAGGAACATGTGGAGGAGTTGCTTGGGGTGAGCCCGTCGGAAGTCTTGCAACTAACATCAGTAAAACGTGATCGCCTGTTCAATGTGACTTTTTTGCTCCACAATGATAGGATGAGACGCTCTCCCCAAGAACAGACACACTCCCAACGAGGATTCTGGTTAAATGTGAAGCAGATGTAGCAAAGCTTGTAAATCCTACGCCCGATGCACCCAACCCCCCAAACCCGAAGCCTACACGTTGTCTCTATCTGCCCTGCAAAGCCTGCAAACCGCCAAATTCTTTTAAGCTCTTGATTGGGGTTCATAGTGATGAAACTTACAGCAAAAATCAGGACCCCCCGAGTTGCTAGACTCTGGAGCTCATGGCCTCCAAAACCTCGAGGGGACCACAGCCGCTGGAGGATGAGTCAGCCACCACTTCCTTGATTGGAAAAAGGTGGAGCGCGGACCCCAAACCAAAGTGGAACCTGAAAAGGGCCTGTTTGTAGGCTGTTGGTCTTGAGGCTGGGGCCAAATGAGCGTGAGCATCGTAAGGATATACAGGGTTCAGGGTATATAGAGTTTAGGGTTTAGGGTCTGAACTCCTAGTAGACCCCTCAACATTTCGGAGTTTAGACTATGGTTCCCATGCGTTTGGTTTTTGCTTGAAGAAGGATAAGCTCTAGGGCTTCTAAGACACAGCACATCAGGATTTAGGGTTTAGAGTTTAAGGATGGGGACATTACCCCAAACATGGAGAGTCAAATACGAAAGGAAATGGCGAATGGACTTATCCGCGGTTTATGGGCATTACGTTTTCCAACAATAAGGACCCCTTGTTGGGAATCACTCTTATGATAATGTGTTGTAGCCTATATTTGGAGCTGCTATTTACAAAACACTTCCACATACCACGGGCCAGGACCTTCGAAAACCGTCAGCGAGGCAGAAACCCCGTCGTCAATCCTAGAACGTCGGAGGTAGTAAGTACAGGTTCAGGTGATGCAAAGGCTGTTGTGAGTGAGTCTCTCGTTATGTCAAGCGCACAAAATTTGCTGACACCCAGGCCTTAAAATACTGGACACTCTGTGAACTTTGAAGGCCCAGCCCGACACGAGTGTACTTCGCAGTCCCCATCAGTAAGCCAAAATCCTACAAAACCCTCCAGCCGAAAGCCACAAATCTAAAAGCTAAACCCCCAGACCCCAGATAGGCTCAAGTCTAAGCTCCTAGCATTGCGCATAATAACCCCGATGCTACTCCCCTGTATAACCCCCTTCAAGGAGTTTAGATTAGACTCCAGGTGGTGGTTTCCCAAAATAGGGCGACCCTAATGTAGACCCCAATATGCTACAATCCTTATATTGTGGGGACCCCCAAAATGGTAACCCCTAATTTTAGGAAACCCGAAGCCCTAAACCCTGTATAACCCCCTATATCCCCTTTAAAGGTACCCCTAATTTTGGGAAACCCCAGGTCAGCTCAGCAGCATGGAGTTCGCAGCTGTAGCTGACTCGGCGGTCCCAAAGCCACCTGAGCCAGAAAATGTCAGGTAGAACCGGAGGGCTCCAGCAGCCTAAGTAACGGGTTCTGGGTTCTTTATACCCTATAGTTGTATAGAGTTTAGGGTTTAAAGTACACTGTGGATGCCCAAGCTGGCTTGCTGTTCAAAAGCTTAATCCAAGTTACCACAATATTATAAGGTCCAGGGAGTTACCTAAATACTAGGCTGCTGAGTTACCTAACTATAGCGCATCTATAAAACCCAGAGCCCATTATATAGGTAACTTGAGCCGTAGGGGTGCATTGTGGGTGCCTAAATAACTAGATTAGGGCGTATGTGCAGGTGACTACACGATCAGGCTTACATATAGAGCTTATAACCCTAAACCCTAAACCCCACCGAAGCACTTGTACAGAACACCTGTCAACCCTTCAGCCTTGGGACAAGGCTCAAGAAATGCCGACTGCGCACTGTTGGAACTCATTGGGGTTGGGAAGGCCAAGATGGTGGCAAGGAGCAGATGTCATCTTAACCCTATATCTATAGCGGATAACATATGTTAAAGCTGGATTAGGGGGCTTTGTATAGGGATGAATCCAGGGCATGTCGAATCAGTTCGAGTGGGGTTTTGCGTGTGTATTCCGCTGTATAGACATGAGGATCATGAAAAAGCTAGGCGCTGCGAATTACTTTGACAGATGACGCGCCCCTGCATTCTCTAGACCTTCTGATGAGAAAAACTGCTGCAAACCCCTGAGGTCAAACCCCCTGAATACTTAGAACCTCATCCTGTGCGGCGTAAACCAAAAACTTCTGAAAGCACACTCTATTTCCCTCTTAGTGTGAGAATCTCACAGTGACAGAACACAGCTTGCGGAAACATACCCCATACTTTTTTCCGAGAACCAGATTGGTGCCCATTCTATCTTGGATGGCCTGTGCTGTGCTCGCTTCACGGTGAGCCGACTCATAAAGATCTAGCGCTGAGTGGTTGCCAGGCTCAATGCTTTAGGATTTCAAGGCCTTTTTTCTTGTAGAAGTTCTGTAGTGTCCACAGGGCTTTGAATATGAGCCAGGCGCAGGGCAAGCAGATTAAGCTAGCGTTGGTGGCTTGAGATTAAAAGCCCGATTAGCCTTCCCGAGATCTCCTTTCCATTTCAGGCAGGGCAACGCGTGTATGAACATTAAATTCAGCCTCCAGCTGGCAAAGGTGCGCATAATTTCTGAAAGGTGCTTTCGGTCTGTGGCCTGTGGCTTTAGCTTATGTTTTGCAACCTGCTAGAACACTGGTGAGCCACGAAAGCGAGAAGCAACACCTTGGCAAAGCAAGCCATGCACTGTCTACAGAAGTAGCTTTGTCCGAGTTCAGGCTACAGTTTTTTTCACAGGGATCTAAGCACAGGAAGCCCTCAAAATCTTACATCTCAAGCCTGCCGAGTCACAGTTCAGGAACCCGCCATAACCCAAATACTCCGCGAGGAGGACCGCACTCCTCAGAGCTAATCTGGGTTGCTGTTAAGGAACGGTATATTATCCTCCTATAATGGAGAATCAAATGGAAAAGAAAATGGGAAATGAAATGGAAACGGGGGAATATAGGGATTTAGGGAACTTAGTTTAAGTTACCATATTGGGGAACCCTATTTTTTACTATATATTATACCCATTATAGTAACTTAAATTAAGTTCCTCAACAGCAATCCAGTAATGGGTGCACTTGAGCCTTGCTCCCTGACTGGGGTGACCTGATGCGTAAGATTTTGTCAGCAGATTCTGTACATCTGCAGGACGTAGACCACGTAAGAAGAAAAAAAGGTTCTTGCTTGAGAATCGTAGGCAACTATCCTGTTGTGAGCTGAGTTGCAAAAAAAATCTGCGCAAAGCCCCATGAGCACTAGCTATCAAAAGGAGATGCCTTCCAAGAATGAGTGGAATTGTGTGTCGATGCGCACAATGGTAGGTCAGGAACATTTTTCCTCTTCCAAACTACTGGGGGCCGCATCATGAAGGGACACCCCAAGGGGGCAAGACGCTTCACAAACTCGCTTCTAGCAAGAGCGCGCATGTGGGCATGCATGTGCATATCATAATCTCTGAGGAAACTCGCTGTGCGTACAGCCTCTGAATGCGCAGCTGATCAACTTATACGTGTCCCAGTCCCAAACCATGCCATGACAAACGCCACTTCGCACTGAACATTGAGAAAAGTGTGCCTGGACCCTGTGCATATGGCTCAGCTTTACAACTGGTAAATATCCACGCCATAACTTACATCACAGACACTTACCACATTGTCACTGTCTTGAAGCCAAGCTTCTCCCACAGCACGAGACCGGTGGAAGAAACGGGCCTCGGTTGCGCTCGTGCGCAAAATCTGCAGGTGGGGAGCGTGAAGTGACTTTTGGACATACAAGGGGCCTAGTGGGATTATCAACAAAAAGCCTTCACTTTATCTCTAGAGCACCGGGAGTTTGGAGTCACTCTTGTTTTGGGCCAGCGGCCAGCGCTCTGGGGATTTTCTATGGGTCTGGGCCCTGCGCCATGGAAATGTGTATGGTCGCTTCAGAGCGCTACTTACTGCTGACGTCCTGCTGGAGACACCCTCGGCAACTGCACAGAAGTTTCTAGAGTTTGCTGATGATCCTGCTGAAAGTTCAACACCTTAACGAGCGCTGGCGCGCCCGTGGTAGGTCTACTATAAACCTTGCGGAGGCCATACTTCACAAATTTCCGGAAACGCTAGTTGCAAGTGAATACATACAGTCAAGAAAGATGACAAGACACGTCTCAGTGGAAGAAACAAGATACTACAATCTAAGGCAAAGATACCCAAGAGCAAACTAACCAAGCGGCAAGTCCCCTGCAACAGCCGCAAAGAAGTCCGTCCTGTGACGAATGGGAAGTCAATCCAACTGTGGCACCTTGAAGGTGTTCTTAAGGACTGTCTGAATGAGAATCTTCATCGTGCATACTGTGCTGATAGGATGGGCATTGTTATAACGTCTCAAACTCCTTGTGAGAGAAGCCCAACTTCCGCTGAGATACTAATTAGTGCAAGCCCATAGCATGCGGTGCCTGATTGAGGTTCTGGGATGATGGGACGAGAACTTTGGCTTCAACCAATTCTTTCCCCGGATGTGAGCATCACAAAACTTACTCCCGAAGCTGAAGCTAGCAGGCTCCTTTCCAAACTCGAGAGCTGAGTAGCTAAGCTACTTGTGCGCATCATGAGACATAGCAAATCAGATCTAGTGGATATACTGAGAATCTTACCGAATCCCTAGAGGTTGCCAATAGACTTGATTCTAGGCCCGAAGCTCAAAATTGCGTACTGCAGTAACATACACAGCAGATAACTGGCAAGTGAAACACAAGTTCCCTACCCGCCATCTAATAGAGCCGGAAAGTACTCCCAATCTTGCTGCGCCTGCGACGCAGGATTCGAAAGCTGAAGCCGCAGACCTAGCTTAGCTAAGGCTCTCTTTGGTTTCAAGGTACGACAAGACGTGTTTTGCGGTGCAGGGCTTCTCCGACTTAGGGCTTTGGACGTTTGATGGCTTTCGGTTTAGGATCGAGGGCCTTTTGCTCTGCCAACCCTTGATGTCTTGGGCTCCTGAGACAGATGGAAGGCCGCGAAATGCTATTGATGTTTAAACCCCCCACCCCCACCCCAACATTCAATATTCCCATTGTGGTATACTGTAATATCTTAGGCTTTTTAATCTCAGGGGTTGGGGATCTTAATGCCAGGGGGAGGGGACCTGCTGTAAGCAAACCAGTACTCCCTTGTGCTTACTAGGAGGAGATGGGGGAATGGGTTGTGGAGACCAGTATAGGGGATCGTATGAGCCGTAGGTCAAACTCCGTCCAGTAGCCCCTTATAACCCCCATAATACTCCCTCTATAATCCCCTGTATAACCCCCTTTAAAGGAATTTGCCCATGTGGGAGGCACAACAATGCAGTGGAGATTGCCCTCAACATCGCGCAGTGATCAAGCTCTGGCAAGGTCAAAGCCCCGACTGGGGAGGTCCTTTACCCGAATAAAGCTTTGTAGGACCTTTGAGGTATAGTATTCTATCCTTATACAAGGGCCATACAGTACGGATTTATTGAACTCCAAGACCCTCCCAGTACCCCGGATTGGGGTCACAAGGTCCCACACAAGCCATCATAGAGTTAGAGGGTAGTTGGAGGATCTGGATTACTTCTTAAGGTCCGGTTCCTATTGTTGATACGAAAAATCCTGCATGACCCTACTGTACTATAGTGCTAGAATTCCCCACATAGAATATGTTTGGGATCATGCAGGATTTATAGTATCCACCGTATGTCACACCAGAAGGACCTTCCGGCCCTGCACTGCACAGCGAGAGCCAAGTGGCAGAGACAGGCTCAACTTCAAGTCCAGAACACACCTGTCTGCTTAGGGTAGAAGGCTTTTCATAGGGCTTGTGTTCTGTTTTAAGGGATTGTTGGACTTGGGCCAGGTGCGGCTGAAGCCTTGGGTACGGAGTTTAGGCCTTTCGGCTCAACCAGCGGACTTCTGGTTGGACTTAAACCACTTAAACCTGTCAAACAAACATAAACAAACTCTGTACAACATATCTACCTTAAGTCGGTTCTTGTTCGTGATTCATGATGATCCAGATGTGAACATGAGATGCTAGTCAGAGGGGCCTGACTGCAAAAAGATAAGAGTGGTCGAGCTGCGTCCAGAACAACCCCGACGTTTCGCTTGAACACCCTATCTACTTAAGGGGGACTATAAGCCATAAACCCATTATAGTAGTTTCCATTTTCTTTTCCATTATCCCTAAATAACCACAATATAACCCTAATATTCTATCTAGATAAGGGGGACTATATTCAGGCTCACTGCTGCGGACTTCTAACTTTGGGCCCCCAGCATACTCGTGACGGAGCCACATGCCCGCCCGTCAAGAATTGTTCTCCAGGCCTAAAGTGCTCTAAAGTAATCGGTTGTAATTGATAGGACTAACAGGACTAGTTCTTTGTGGCCGCAAGCCCAAGGAAGACAGGTGATTTGCTCATAGAAACCTGAGTCAGGGCAATCAGATTTAGAGTGTGCCTGGCCCCATCCCCAGAAGAAAGGGCCGAAGTCAGAAGAATCTCAGCGACCACCCATATCATGATGGCTACTATGTTTTTGTGCAGGCACTTTGCCTGCGCACTTGCGAGGTACCCTTGCACTTCATCAGCTGCTTGCGCATCCTCCACCACCATTGCAGGCTCAGGTCTACTGCTCGAAGCCGATTAAGAATCAAACTCTACCAGAACGACAATATGCGAACATTTTGTTGAGGGACGCGCCCCAGACTCCAAAAGGGAAACAAGTGGTGGCATGGGCAATGTAGCCACCTCCCTAGACCCTCAGCAACTCCATAGACTCAAACGATTTCAGGGAAAGTCAAGGAAGCTCCGGGCCGCAGGCTTGCTGTCAAAGTCTGCTTGCTCATTGTTCTTCTCAGAGGTTGCATGGTTATTCACTGATACTTGAATGCAAAGGTCTGTGGTAAATCTTGCAGCAGGCTTCTGGAACATCTTGAAGCCCAAGACATTACATGTTCAGTTATGATCAATTATGTAGGTTGTGCTCTGAAACAACTGCCATGGCATCGCATGCAAAGCTGCAGATAGGATCTGATTGCAATACCTCACTGGCCCACAACAATCACAACAGCAAAGGTGCAAGCACGCCCCCCTCATGAGCCCGAGTCGGAGCTTGCAAGCAGCCTCTTGAAGAAATAAGATTGCGCGGCTCATGTTCTGCCGCACTTAACGCTGAGTGCCCCACTTCTGTACCCTTTCCTGACTCTGCCCTCTGAAGCAAAGATACTTCGAAAGGAGTCTAAACTTGTAAAACCTCTTGTTCTCACAAAGCGCGTGCAACCAGACCAGGGACCATGATATAAGTTAGGATTTAGGTTGTAGAGCTCATTGGATTTGTCGCCTGCCGAAGCCTCAGCTTTGAAAAAACATCTCGTGCCTCAACAAGACATAAGCTGTTCATAGGGGGCTTTCGAGACACGTCAGGAGAATTAAATGAGAGTTCATGGGCTTGGCCATATGCAGGTGGTGCACAGGATAACGGGATTGGATGTTTAGGGTTCAGGACAAGGCTTTGCAGGTTCAGCAGCTTAGACATGTAGGGCAATGTAGGGATTGAGGCTTGCAGATTTGGGGCCTGGAAAGATCTGCCCAAGTCGTATGTTTACGTTGAGACAGGTGGACTTGTGCCCCGATCCAAAAAAAAGTAAAGTCATACCTCTCTTGCAGACAAAGAGAGCGAGACCATACACCTGCATGGCATCCCTTGAGGACAACAAGTGTTTTGAAGCGCAGACAATGCTTGTCCGCCCGGCTGTAAACGTGAAACACTTTGGCCAGTGGCTTTCCCAGTCAAGGGGTGGACCCTGCCTTCAGGATCAATCCTCGCGGTTTCGCGCCATCAGATCATGAAGTTCCAAGTCCATCAGCGCTGAAAATGGTGGATACTCAGCGCGGGGAGCTTGCCAACTGTCTTCTCCCCTGAGCATGGAAAAACAAGTTGCGTATTGCTGGCATCACTACTCTTGTGTGCTTCCATTTCGTTAATGGTTTTTGCTCTGGCTCTTTTTGTAGTAACTGCGTTTCCCCTAGATACATGCAAGTTAGCTTCTAGGTATCGGTTGAGCAGCTGTAGCTCTGCGAGAGACATCTCCTCATCATCAGCCTACTTGCATGTGCGTGGGCCTGTCAACCATGAATCTGCAGCAGATTTCTTCACGTATAGCCAGCCTACTTGCAATCCATGGGGCGACCTGCAAACCATAAACTCTAAACCCAAAATCCTGAACTCTAAACCCAAATTTGCAGAGGTTAGCCCAGTACCTAGAAATGCGAAGGCCCAATGGCAGCAACAATGCTCATGAAATTTTCCGATGTGTCCCTTGAGTTGCCCAGATGCGACGACTACCGACATTTAGGAGGGCTAGATTTACCCTCAGCCCTTCATCCTATACAGTATTACTACTATCATTGTTACTACTACTAACATTGCAATTACCATTTCTGCTATTACTCTTACGTACTACTATCATTCTAACTAATAACAGTACTATTGTGATTACTACTATAACTCGTACTACTATTACTAAGGCTGTTGGCAAGAAAAGTGTTTAGCCAAGGTGCTCCTGTTGCCCCCGGGTGACATCTTGAGGCAAGTCCTCCTCCAAGGCACCTCCATGTCTCTCAAAATTATGAGCTATGGTCTAAACTCCTAGATTCCCCCGATAAGCAAACTCCTAGTATCCCCCTAAATAGCCCTGATAGTAGTCCCCGATATAACCCCCTTGCAAGAGTGTAGACTATAGTTCAGATTGCCCCAATCAACAGCACGATAGAGATGCTAGCTTGGGGGTAGACGGTGCGCGCAGACTTGGATCAATATTTAGTATATAACCCCTAGATAATCACATATAACCCTACAGAATCCCTTTATAACTCCACATAACCCTATGTAACCCCTAAATAACCCCGATATAACCCCTAGATTTAGAGACTTTAAAAGCGCAAGACCAAGGAGGAAAGCCTCGTGGTAGGCCTCAGGTTCCTTGCTTTAGGCCTGTGTGGTTGGGATTAGGGTTCAGGTGTTTAGGGGTTAAGGTCTAGGGGTTTAAGGTTTAGGTGTTTAGTGGTTAGGGTTCAGGGTTTGGGTGTTTAGGGGTTAGGGCGTAGGGGTTTGGGGTTTAGGGTCGGATTTATAGGGTGAATGGTAAAAACTTCCGGGCATGGCGTGACTCAGGACCTACAAGGTGAAGCCCTGTACTTACCTGTAGTTAGCTAGGAACGAAGGAATGGATCCTTACAGTAGTCCCTATATAGCCCATTACGGTATTGACCATCTCCTGTTCCATTCCTTCCATTCCCAGCTCACCAAAGATAAGTTATGTAACCCCTATATGAACCCCAGGTTCCATTTAATTTTGCATGTGCTTTTCCATTTGATTCTCCATTCTTGGGGGCATATCTAAGTAAAGTGCAGACAACCAGGGCCAAACCCTATAGTTGCCCTAAACCGTGATCCCTACACCTAGGTTTAGGGTTTCAACCCTCAACCCAGAGCTGCCTATGCGGTGTAGCGCTTCAAGCCGTTCCAGGTGTCTGGCGGGCGCCTTTACTTTTGGCGCAGCTAGGCTTCAGTGAAGCTTCCCGTCGAAGAAGGGCTTCTCCATACAGCGTTTAGGGTTTAGGGGTCCCTTACGGACCCTATCGATGCTGAGGGGAATGTGGGGAGAATGTCGGGGGCTGCCCACTAAGAATTCTTTCAGGTAATGCTGAGAAACTCCCATATTTGGGGCCTATGGTTATGGGCCTTTGAACCTAAGGTTCAGCGGGACAAAGCGGCTTATGTCTCTCATTGGGGGCACATGACATGCCATCCGGTTACTTCGGGTTTATAGAGAAGACCACGCTTTCAAACATGTCGAGATTTTGCCCATGGTTAGAAGAAGGATGGTAGGAGTTACACGGGTAAGTATAATGCTTTGCATCAAGATTGGTTTAGACTTCTTTTCCTGGTCCCTGTAAGAACTCGACTAAACGAGCAGCACGCTGCTATAAGGTCTTCTGCCATTCTACCCTGCGATTTGTTTTGTCTAAAATGCTGGTGTCAAACTCCGTATCAGTTCGTCAAGGGTTGCTCGCAATATGGGGTTTTCTTGTTCTAGGAACTCTTTGGACCCCTACCACCTGGTACCCCACTACTATGTAGGCCATATTCCTTCTTTATTTGGGTCTAGATGAGTAGTGGGGTACCAGGTAGTGGGGCTTCTGAGAGTTCCTAGGATCTTGCAGGGCTTCACAACAGGGATCCACAGAGCGAGCCCATAGACTCCTCTGATGCCACTGCCCTTCCAAAGTCACCCAAACCCTTATAGTCCCCGTTAAGTAGATAGAATATGGCTTTGGGAAAATTATATATTGGGGTAGTCTAGGGATAGTGGAAAAAAGCTGGAAGCTACTGTAGGGAATATAGCCTTTTTTCGGGTTCCCATTACAATCCTTTTATATGATATGGTCAAACCTGGTCTTCAACTCACTCGCTCAGAGGGCTTGTGGGATTGCTTGTTCTCAGCTGCTGAGACAAGTGGGCGGACTGCGCGCTGTAATGACCAAGCTTCTGCTCACCCCAACAGTGTCAGTTTCAAGTCGTCCAACCTCTGGGCCTACGCGAGAGAGGTCTTCTTGAGCAGCCAAGCAGCACGATGTAACGATCGACTTCCCTCAGTCACAAAGAGCAGCAGGGCCAGACATGTACAGGTGTGAGGATGTATGGCACTAAAACGCGGGTATTGGGCCCCCCCAGGACAACTTCGAAGCAATTCGGCTACATTGTGCTGTCTATGCAGATTGCGATGCGTAAAGAGCTTATTCCCACATTTTGCAACTTCTGAAGGAACAGCACAGATCCACATGCTGGAGCACAGTTGACTTGGGATGAGCCCCGCGCTAGCCCAAGTAGGCTTTACCAGAAAACACCTAATAATCTGCAGCTGAACCCTCAGCGGCGGTTGCAAGATACACGTTGTTATGACACTAGCGGAGAGGATGCGATGCGATTACGTGCAGTTGTCAAGGTGCCGGGCATGTAGGGATACATATTATGGTATACAGAGTTTAGATATGAGGCTGTATACCTACCTACTATCCGTAGGGACCAGGTAGAGAGACCACCAAGCAAACAGAGTAGGTACCGGCAGCAAATACTGATTCCCAAGTGTAACCGACTACTCAGAGTTCAAGGTCTATAGGGTTAGGGTCTGGGGACTCACTTCTAGTGGAAACTCCTACTTGTAAAGGCAAATTCTGGCAAAACACCCAAACCCCAATCCCTTCGGCCTTAAAGAACCCTGTTCATCGATGCTTAAACACGACTCCCCAGAGCCCTCCACCTTGATCCCTGGGGCCCAGTGAATCCGAGCTGCTCCCAAGGTTGCCAGAGCAGCGCGTAACGCTTGACTGGCACCTGTGCCAACACAAGCTACACAGCTTCAGCATGCGCATCGCACATGGTTTAGGCGGTTCCGGCTTTAGCTTATGGAAGCAGGGGATGTGGGGTGGATTGCAAGGTATGCAGGGGATTTGAAAAAGTTGGGGGCCAAGGGACCATGTAGGGATATAGAAGGATTACAAGGAGATGATGGAGGTCCCCTTTACGGATTCTGTAGCGGTCAGGCTGCGAAACTCCAAAGCTGGTCCTACTCTGAATACCTAGCTTTCTTGACATCCAGCTACTCACACTTCGCAGGCCAAACGAACTTTGAAAGCAGGTGCGTAATAGGGATATCTGGTGTTGTGAGAGACACGTGCTATGCCTGCGAAGTCCAAGCACTTCGTAGGTAGGGGCGAATGCAGAACGAGGCACGAGGGTTGATTTGGCTGGTGGTCTCTTTACATGTACCCGATGCAACCAAATAAACAGAGGACAATTTATATCACGCTACTGCATGTACCCAAATCACACTGCGTCTATATGTTTCCTCGTAGAAAGCGGAAGATGCCCCATTTGGAGAGACTACCCAGACCCTCCTATGTATTTCCTTTTTGGGTAGTATATTCTAATCCCTTACCAAAAAACCATGACAGATCCAAAAAGGAACTACATAGGAGCCCTTGCGTATCGGCCTGTATAGGCAAAGGCTAAAGGCTGAGACCTAACTCCGACGCAGGACTTAAAGTACTGGTGCTGACTGGGGAGTGGGGGAGTGATTGTGGGTAATTACCATCATAAGGATACATAATATGGGGATTGTATAGGGCTCATGATAGGGATCCACTCCGCGGCTCTCCCTTAAGCACCGGTAAGTTAAGGCCGGGGCCAAACCACCTAAACCACAATTGTCCCCTGGGTGCCCTACAGCGATGATGCGCGGAGTAAGGCTTTCTTCTTCGGTCCTAAGAGTAATGCCCCTACCTCCTCTAATGCCCGTATTCCCAATACCTATAGGAAACTAGACTGGCTTCGAATAATCAGTTTGAGGGTTGATATATTCACTATGCTTAGAAAAATCTCTCCAGGGACCTTCAACTAACCTCTGTTATATCTCGGTTAAAGAGCCTACATCTCTTTCTAAAGGGTGCTCGGAGGGTCTACCTTTTGTTTCGAGGCCATCTGAGGTCATGATAATTCTCATAGTAGGAGATAAGGCTTTCGTGATTACAAGAAATTATCCGAATGCCTGGTTACTAAGCCCGAGCTTCCCAGCAAGATGATCCTAGAGAGCTCCGTTTAAAGCGAACGCAGGTCAAAGGGGTGCGCTTCTGGGGTCTCACGTTCGTCTTTTTGGCAGAGAGACCAAAGCTGTTAGTCACGTATCAACCTCGAAGAAAATTTATCTGTAAACCCTGGAACAACCTGCCATAGCCCACATATGAAGCCTTGTGCTTCTCCAGCTGCAATCTCAGACGGTAGCAGCCTCAAGTTCAGGATGCTTACGGTGTACAGCTTTGGGGTTCTGGAGGCTCAGTGCAGGTTCCTCAAAATAGAGAAGGCTTTCAGAACAGTTAGATTCACGCGGCATGGCAACAAGGCGACGCATATCTGCTGCTGGCAAACAAAATTATTGTTGAAGGGCTTGATGACGGAGCGCAACTAAACGTAGATAGGGATGAACAGGCCGCGGGGCTCCCTACCGGAACAACATGACACAAAAAATCATAAACAACGTGGCAATGGTGGGGCTTTCGACTGCTTGGGGGAAAAGCACCAAAGACCCTTGAACCCCCACACCCTGACCAAAACCATCTCTGCAAGCGCCAACACCACGGCAGGCAATACCATACAGTTCAGAGAGTAGCCTGTTGGCTACTTAGGATGATTTTGAGTGCTCAGACTCATCAGGGGTTCTCCTTGTCCCGGGTCCTAGCAGGGCCTGGGGAAAATATGAGAAATACAAAAGATCTTGGGAGTCCCTAACCCAGACCCATGATTCACAAACCCCCTCCCCTTAATAATCCTAATATTAAGGTCCTTAACAACAGAGGGTTTACTGATCAGGGGTCTACATGAGTGTATGATTGGTCTAAAGGGGCGATTTTAAAAGCCCTCCCGTGAGTTTGACCGACTGTGGTGATTCGCCTTAAGGGGACAGCAAGGCCAGGTTGCCGCCATGCTGGGGCTGTACGGGGGTTGTATGGGGATTATCTTAGGGTTTAGGGTCTGAAATAGCAACTCACGAGTTACTTCAACTTGCTGTGCTCACTGGCCCACCTGTTTTCTTGCAGCATTCTCAAACTAAGGGTAATGCTTAAGTCCAAGTTCAGTTTAGGGTGTCTAGTCTACTTGCAATATCCTGGGGATTGCAGAAGCTGCAAAGCTCTATATTACAGTATTCATATGGAGCCTCGAGGCTCAGACAGGCCAGTTGCCATCCCCGAATGTGCACATTGGGGAGTGGATGGCTTTGGACTTTGCAGGACAGTCATCATGAAGGTCCATACTCATTCCCGCTCCTGCTGTCTACGCCCGTACAAGCTCCAAATGGTAGTTTCCCAAAATTAGGGTCCCCAATATAGACCCCAATATACTATAGTCCTTATTATGGGGACCCCCAAAAAGGTACCCCTAATTTCAGGAAACCCCCAAATATGTCTTGCTTGCATGCTTCTGATTCGGCTTCAGCCGACCATGGTCGAGTCTGGGATTTAGTTTGGACGCTTTTGTTGGCATCTGTCAAAATCCGAGGATCCGTCGTATGCCCCCAGCTAGAAGAAGCCATGTTAAAAGCGGCCATAAAACGGAGACACCTTTACAAGTGTCGACTTAGATGCTTGGGCGAGGCTTCAAATTGGCTTTTGTGAGTCCTCTGTGAGGAGTCATGTTGCAGAATAGGTCTGGTTGCCTTCCCCAAGACAAAGCCAGCAATAATTAGGGGTTATATAGTTCTATTGTGATTATGTGGGGGTTATATAGGGACTATATAGAGGTTCTATCGGGATTGTATAGGGATTGTAAAGCCTCAGCCCTTTTCTTGCGAGTCAGGCGGCAGTCATCAGACCTGTGGGAATGCGATTTAAGCTCTACAGTTACGGGTTGTAGGGGGAAAAAAGCCTAAGCAAGACCCAAACAACCTTCGGTTCAGCCTTTGTGGAGTCAACATATTATGAAAAGCTGGCCTGGGCTTTGGGCTTCGGAAGCGCTCGCCGCGACTTCACTACGCAAAGCCGTAAATTGCCTTCAAGCATTGCCACAAATAACTCCTGAACTCGCTACCCTCGGCCGAAAACCGCAGGCCGCAAAACCGATAGCCCTCAACCTTCAGAGCAGAGCCACAGCAACCATGCTGGTCCAACCTACAAGTAGCAGCTAGTAGATGCTCAGGGCGTGTGCTAAGTTTATGAAACTTGGGGCATTTTATACGGAGGGTCCTTTGTGATTGAAATCGAGCGTTGTGAGGGGGGAAATATCTTTATACCAGAAAGGCTTGCAAACAAATTGACGTCCCTGTTATCGAGGTACCTGAAGTTTCTATGCTCTGGGAGGGCTTTGAACCAAAGACGTGCAGATCATACCCCAAAAACCCTGGAGTCAGGGCTAAATCAAGGCCAGAACTTGCGATGGCGAAAGAATGCTTCATTCTGGAACATGTGAACATCTGAAAAGGCTTTCAGGGCGAAAGAAAAATTCAAGGTTTCAGAACTGTTCAAAAACTGTCCAACATATAGCCCCTTCTGACTCTGCACGTCTCTTGCTAGAAAGCTGAAAAGATCTCCAGAGCTACAAACTAACCAGGAAAATGGTCATACTCGGGTTTAACATGTCTCCACCTGACGCCCTCCCTGGAGAAGTTCCAGCAGTAGTCAGTGCCGGCATACTGCCGCCTCAATTTCTCAAAGGGAAGAATGTAGGGTCAAGGTTAGCCTTTACAAAAATCAGAGTTTTGTGTATCTCTCACATGCCACACTGCTGAGAGTGGGATCTACTCTCTGTTCGTGCGCTTGGAGTAGGCGATGTCTGACTGCGCCAATCTGATTTTCTCAGCATTGTGGTGCACTTGCGTTTTATGGCAGACATGTCTGTTCATGAGGGGAATGCATGAAGCCCATCTTTTGACAGCGACCGCGTGTGATAAGCCTGCCTGCTGGAGAGGTGCTCAATGAAAACACAGCAAAGCAGCTGCTTCTTGCCCCATGCCCATAAATCAGGCAGAACATGTAGACCTATTAAGCACCAACTGCAACAGTCATTGCCAGCTCACCTGAATCGAGACAGCAATGTCAAGGAATTGGGCCCTCCAAAGTGCAAACAACCTCGATGTCTTCCACATTTTAGCGACATGTACAGCAAAAAACTCGTAATATCTCGTAAAACTCTGCGTGCTCGTTTGAAGCGAGTGAGATTACCGGGGCGTCGACGTGCTGAAGTAGATTGGCGCATAGCGTCGTGGAAGCAACGCAAACGTATCCTTGGATCGCACAAGAAGCAGTATAGGGCTTCAATATGGGCATAAGGCTTGCGGTGTTGCATAAACTCTCTTTTCCGTATTTCCAATAGAGACGGGCACACCTATTCATACCTTTGTGTTGCCTAGGCATGCATGCGCGCAGGAAGGTCCATCTGACATAGGGCCAACTAGAAATTTCTGCGCAGACCCATGCAATCCTTGTGCCTTACGATTCCTTCTTTGACTTTTGGTGTTGAAGAAATCTTGCAACTCCTTACGTGCCTTAAAACGAAACTTAATCGCATCCAGGGGCTCTCATCATCAAAAGTGGCTTTGTAAAAAAAGCGTTGCGGTCATCTGGGTTGCTCATTTTGGGGGAGTTGTTGTAGGGATGGTGTAGATCATGGCTGTATGAGAGAAAATCTCCGCACCCTCAGCAATTTGAAGAAAGCCCAGGTGCTCACATGCTAAGAAATTTTCGTGTGACAAAAGAATATTAGCAGCGATTGTCCAGGCCTTGTGGCACAATCCTTTAGCCCGAGAGGGTCCTGCTATCTTTCCACAGCTTTGCCAGCTGGAGTCTTTCACACACCGCCCTGAAGCCCAAATTCCTTTCCATTGTCGGAATTTCCCGCATGTGAACTTCAACAATCTGAGAATGCATTGCATCTAAAACCTAAACTCAGAGTCGTAAAAGTTTGAGCTGTTTTGGGCCAACCTACAAGGGGAAAGACACTGAAAAACACTTCCTGATGCTTAGATGGAAGTTACTCAAAGTAGAAGTAGCTTAGAGAGACTAGGGATATACGATAAGCACGGGATAATAGCTGCCTGTTCAGGGTTGTGTGAACATGACCTGCCTTGTGAAGATCTCCCACACACACCTGCAGTATCTCTAAACCAGGAACCGACACTTTAGCTGGGCTTCTAATCCAGGGCCAAGAGCCTAAACCCTAAACCCTATATCCTATACCCTAAACCCTATACCCTAAGCCCTATATCCTATAGCCTAAACCCTGAACCCTAAACCCTTAAACTTCAGACCCTGAGCCTTCAACCTTGTAAATCGTGTGTCGTGGGTGTCGGTCCAGCTCCCAACTGGGAGGTGGACCTTGCCAGGGTCAAAGACGCGAATGTCGCCGACAGGCTTGCCTTTGGGGCTTATAGGGCTTCAGTAAGGGAATATTATATATATATATATACATTATATATGTATAGTGTAGGGGTTAGGGTTTAGGGTTTGAGGTGGGGAATAACGGAATATATTATATAGGGATTATGTAGGGATTATATTCCCTTATTCTCTACTACCCACCAGCAAGTATTGGATGTATTGTGATTTAGGGTTGGGAGGTTCAGGGTTTATGTCTGAGGGTTATGAGTCGTGGGTACTAAATACCTACACATCCAATTAACAAACACGTCCCGCAGCATGTTGGCGCTGCACTTGGGATCCTTTCGGGCTTGAAGCGGTTAAAGATTGGGGCAATGCAGGGCATTACTATATGGCCTTGGGTTGGTTCAGGTCGTGAGGTGTAGGCTCTATCTAAGCCAAAAATCTCATTCCGCCAGCAATTATGCGACGGGGAGTTTACCCGCAAGTTAACAGCCCGTTGCAGTGCCCTTTACCGTACCTTAGAACCAAACGACCAGCAGTTCTAGGGCCTCAGAAAATGGTTCTTACCATCAGGTCCTGAGACAGGTCAGACAAACTGGGTTCTAGGGTTTCCTGGGTAGGGATGTCCTGCGCATGTATATGGAACCATTTTTGAGCACAACATACTTATACTTCTTATAACGGCGATGCTTGTTGCTGAAGTCGATCTATTGTAAAATGTTGATGAGAACTAATGCAACTTAATTACGGGATACTGTATCAACCCCACGTGCTGACAGTCTCCTGCAAGTCCTGTCGTCTAGCCTTGTTTCGGGACTGTTAGTTTATAGGGGCCAATCCTACTTTATTGATTGGCAAAGTGTGCCGCAAAACCGCCGATTTGCGCTTCCTATCGTTGCCCCTGACAAGGGCCTATGTTGCAGCAAAGATTACCAATGAACTCATGGAATATTTGCTGTTTGAGGGGCGGGAGGTTGTATTGACAGGGGAGGAAAACAAAAGCACCCTTGGGAACAGTACCCAAGGCACTTCATTTGGCTTGTTTAGGGTTAACTTGTTAACTGAGCTTAAGGAAGGGAAACGTTAGGAAGGGTAGTATTGGGGGTTAATCAGGGAACTCATAGCTTGAACTGCGAAAAACGGAGGTATCGAGAAACAATGTCTCTGAGCCCTCTAGCCAAACCGTCTAAAACTCGCGCTCATTTTGCACACCAAACGTTGAAAACCCGATTCAACCCTGCAAATCCTTAGCTCTGAGCTCTAGACCCTTCAGCCTGAAGCGCTTAATCCTGAAACATTACATATAGAAATTTGCTGAGAGGAGCCAAGTGACTAAAGAACATGTCAGGCCGTGCACGGACTACCCAGTCAAAGGGAACCCCTCGCTCGTGCCTGAGCAGGATCTGGTAAACTGGTCTTGCTAAGGACAGCCCGGCCAGACTTTCTGACTCAACGTGTGCAAGGTCTTCTATGCAGGGGATGTCAGGGGTGGGGGGAGAGCTCAGGTACGCGTGTCCACCCGGCGGTCCCAATGACATACACGTTTTTGGCAGCTTGAGCACGAGCTGCTCCATCGCAAGGACGTGCGTCATGCACAGCTCAAGTCGTCGCCACTGGGCGTTGCCTCATCTGGGGCGAGTTTAGGACATCTGTGGAGGCATTCCCTCCAACTAAGCCGGAACCCGCAAATGGGACTTACAAAGACTGCTGACCTACTAAAACGGGCCTATCTGGGGAATCATCATTGTTCATTTGGGGAACAAGAGAGTTTTGACAAACAAAAAGATTCTGACACTTTGAACTTTTTGTCCCTCGAAGTTGAGCTCGGTGAGTAAGTGCATATAATGGTTCCACATGGCTCTCAGCATCCAGGTGTGAGACCCCAAAGACAAAGCCTGACGAAACCCTAAGCCATGAACCAGTTTCTGACTGGACTTTCTGTCGCTTACCCTGGGCCAAGCACTGGTGATAAGACATGGCACATTCTGTCCGCAGGACTCCAAGTAGCCCGGTAAATGCCACTTATGGTTTTCAGGACCCCTAAAAAACATCATTCAATCACTTACAGCCCCAGGATGCAGGTTGCTATCATGACTGCACCCCTCTCTACAATCGAGAAGCATGGCATCCTTCTTGCAAGAGCCTTGCAAGCATGTCATTTCTTGTGAGGGGCTGCGGCCACACCACCGCTACCTCTGCTTGGGGCTCGGTGTACTGATTGAAAGCACCCAATGGCAACTACAGAGCTACCCTTATAGAAGCCTGCTTCCATGGCGATACGGGTTCGAGGCAAATTGGCCGAGACAAAGCCCCCCAATACTTCCAGAACTTTATATCCGAATGTCCCTGGCCGTCTCTTGAATTGTGCACAACCCTGTTTGTAGACTTCCTGGTGTTCAGGAATGAACATGAAAATGGACCCCATAGTAGTCACGAAATAACCCCCCATAAGAGTGACTGCAACCCACCCCCAGTAAACTAGCGCAATCAGATGCAAGGGGCTAGATGCGTTTTGAAGGAATATGTGCCTCCCGACGAAACAGGAACAAGTATATAACAACTAGAGAAGCCTGGGCCTGTAGAACCATCATGCAGAAGCATGACTGACAAGCAGAACATCCCTTAATAACCCCTTTATGTAGGTTCAATGTTATGTGGCTTGTTGTTCCCCACCCCCTAACCATAATACGTCCCTAAACCCCAAACCCTAAATCCCAAACCCCAAGCCCGAAACCCTCAGCCCTTAACCTTAGAACCTAAACCCTAAGCCCTAAACCCTAAAATCCCTAACCCATAAACCCTAAGCCCTAAACCCCTAAATGTAAGGCAGGCTGCAGGCCGGGGGATACTTCTCATGGCACTTGCGGTCCGGAGGGTGTCCTTTGTTAGGGACTTGCTCTCACAGATTCGGAGGCCTTTTTTTCCATCTATACGAGGGTTCTAGGAGTTCTAGGAGGCTTTGAGTAGGAACTAACTTTGGTATTCGCTCCAACCTGCCCGAGTCCGTCCTTTAGGTTTATAGGGCTTGGGTTCTTCACACTGGTTCCGTCTGCTCGCATCTTAATATGAGCACAAGCGCACAAAACTTTCTCCAAGAATGACCAGGACATGTGGGTTCAGGGGCCGTAGTTGCTTATGGTGGGGGGCTAGCAGCTCAAGTTACAAAGCAGCGGGAGGTGGCCGTCTCTTTCAGAACTTTGGGAAAATCATCTCATACGTTTTAGAGTTTGGGGTTTGAGGTTCAGAGGTCTGTTGCGTGTACTGCGGCTTTTTTCAGCCATACTTTAACTGAAAAATGTCTTGGCAACCCATATTTGTGAGTGACTCCTCGTTGGAGGCGCCTAACTAGAGTTGTTGGCGGCATGTGAAAACTAAATCAAACAACATCTTATCAACATCAGGGCGAGTGAGCAACATTCGAACCTAGTCCATTCGGTACAAATCCCCCTTTCGCGGCTGTGATGGGAAGGCTTCGCTGCTGAAGTAAATCGTGTACGCTCTTCTTGTCGTGATAGCTGTCCTTGCTGCTACGTCTCTTTCTTACTTCCATTTGGCTTCCTGGGCTCTGCATGGTTGTTGGTCTGGCTTTTGAGTGCTTGTGAGTACGAGAATTCACTGCTGACAGAGAAGGCTTGAGTCAGCTTTTCCTGTGCATTATTGGGAATGACGAATTCACAGAAGTTTCACCTCTAGAGGCATCTTAAATCAATAAAAATTGTAGACCTTCATATCCTCAATCACCCATGAGAGACTGCTCTTGTGGAAAACTGTTTCAGGGCCGTCCTGAGGGGGAAGACCAGTGTAAGGTATAATCTTATTCCTCACTATCCGCCCAAAATTGAAAAACCCAAAAACCCAAACCCTAAAGCCTGAAAAGCCGAAACCTTGTGGCAGCCCGTTCATTCCCTACTAAGCACCGGATATATTACGTCAATCTAGGACTCAGCGGGCTGGATCTCACTCCTACATGAATCATCCCAAGCCCGTACAACCATGGCGCTGAAGCCTTTTGATTGACCTCGCATTAAGGTCTGAGGAAGCCTGTACTCATGGGGTGTCTTGCATGGAGCCCTTTCAGGAAGGTATGATAAACAATCCCGTGCCTACTGCCGCAACCATGGGTCCTTCTAGCGCGACGGGCCGGTTGACAATCACATCCTGCAGGAGCTTGCAAGAAACCCTACAAACAGAGTACCCGAAGCTAGCGCCTGCTGCATTTGAGCTGTATCTTTGCCAGTAATGTTGCACGTTCTTTCAAGGCGCTATGTGCGGTCTCATTAGGAGGACATCCTGTAGCTTCAACTTCAAGCCACATTTAATGCGGCCTAGGGGTCTTCTGCATGGGTTGAACGCAGGCTCTCATGCTTTGATGGTTGGTGTCCGGCCCCCAAAGACACGCCCCAACTACTTAATTACACTGGAACCCGTGGTGCACGCCATGAATCTCTGGGTGATTCTAGCGCAGCGTCGTAACTCCGTGTACTATCAGGACCTCCCTTTTTATCCCAGTTGCTTGGGGCTGCAAACGATGCATGCCGCTGCGCTACTGCTGAATCTGGGAATCCCACGATCCATTGTTCATCCAGAACACTGTAACCCATGATTGATAAACCCACTCCTTTTAGGGTCCTCAATTTTAGGGTCCCTATGATAATCACTATTAAGGAGCGGGTGTTTGTAAAGCATGGAGTTTCTTACATGTACTTTCAGGGGTTAAGGGTGTCCTTCATACGAAGGACCCAACAAAGAGTGGCAGCCTTGCATTCACACAGGCTGTATAAACCGCATGAAACAAAAATGCCGGGGAACCTTCAACAAAAATGCCGGGGAACCTTCACACCCAGACACCGGGAGCCCTACTGCCTGCGAAAAGATATCCCTCTGTATCGCTGTATGCAATACCAAGCTGCATGTGTTTTGGGCTGTCTTGCTAGCCCTGCTTTTGGGAAATGCCCTGTAGAATTTCGGGTTTACGGCTCTGCCTCCAAATATCCCCCTTAATAACCCCTATAGTAGTCCCCTATATAATCCCTTTTAAGGAGTTTCGACTATAGCTCATAGACTTACTTTCAAACTTGAAATCCCAAAGCCCTGTGTCCGGAGCAACGATTTCCAGTGCGTTCGCCATCTCTTCCCAGCTCCGCCAAGGATTCTGGCTCCTGGCAATGGAATTTATCTTAGCTGTAATCTAGACTCTTTAAATATAGGGCTCCAATTATAGGACTTATTAATGGAATGGGGATACTAGGAGTCTGTTTATGGGGATACCAGGAGTCTAGACTATAAATTATCTGGGAACTCTCACTTGGGTTAGGGATGGGGATGTAGGGATAGGGTTTCAGGTTCTCGGATCACCGTCCCCAAAACAAATATGGAACCCCCCTATAGACTAGTTACTTACGGTCCTTTTCAACGACTGAACCCTGCAATTCTATGTTCGCCCTTGACTTTATCTGATCGGAAGGCTGACCCTGATGCCTTGACAAGAGTTCCCTAGCACTTCTGCCCACATGCAAACCTGGCCGAGACCAAAAGAACTTGCTTGTTGTAGGCATAGGGCAAAGCTTGTATAGCTGCTAAGCTGAACGGGCGTCCACGTCGCATGAGATATTCGCTTTGGATGTTGATTAGCAAATTCCGGGCTAAACCTCCCGTCAAGGAGCTGTAGTTTAATGCTGAGGCGACGAGATCGCGCTGTTGCTGACCAAAAACTATAAGCCCTGAACTCCAAATGCCAAGCCCCAAAGCCCAAACCGTAATCCTGTATCATACATCCTCAGTAATCCTAACCTGAATCCCAAACTGAACTCAAAACGGAAAAAAGGAATACTGAGTTCAGAGTGCGGGAGCTCTTTGATTCCAGGGTTTCGGGCTTGAGCTTTAGGGTTCGACGGTGTTCACTCACAACGTCGTACTTTGCCTAGGTTAGCATGCTGCAGCATCTCAACTCTCAAAACACGGCCATAGTCCATCTACCCTAGTCCTGAACCCTGAAGCCTAATCAAATCCGAACTGCGCTGAATTTGAGATCGCAAGCACTGAGCCCTCAGCATGCCAGCCTCAAAGCCACGTTGAACACTGGAAGTTATGACGAAGAAATCATCATCGATCTTGTGTCTTTCCCCCTTCTAGAAAACAGTAGCCGCAATGAGTAAAAGGAGGTACACGCGCCCCGTATTAACACCCTTTTTGAAGGAGACCTTTTTGAAGTAGACAGTTGCCGGATCGCTTGGCCTGACGGCCTGCAATCCAAACCCCCACGTCCTCTCGCTCTCCGGGGCATGGTCGCCGAACTCCGTCACCAGGATCGTGCGCAACTCTGTGAATCGCAGGGAGTCCAGCAACTCAGATAGGGATGTGGGAACCTTTTGGATTTAGATGCTGTGGGCTTACTCATCTACAGATCTACAGTCTACAGAGTCAGATTTAGTATATGAGCTACGGTCGAAATTTCATACCTGGCTAATGGACATAGGCTTGGGGTTATCGTCTTTAATTGTCTCCCCTATCATCTTTCCGCACTTTCCGCCTTTTTCACAAGAATGTCTACTTAACACTTCTAAAGCAGCACGGCTCCCTGCATCATGCTTATCGTTTTGTTTTGTCTGCCCTATCTTTTTACAGGGTTTTAAGAGTCAGCCACTAAAGTCATGTCCACCCCAAGAATGATCTATGGGTAGGAAATTTTGAATGTCGCTCATATGGGGTGCCTAAATGAAAACCTTCCTCCCTTCCAGCACAGTGGCTCAGTAGGATTGTGAGCATCCCAAAGGAAACAGTCTGCGCGTTGTCCGCCAGATGGACAACTGCTATACTCCACTAATCCCCAAGTTATAGGCTCATAGGGTACTGCAGGACTTTGCCAATCACAAGTGTGTCTAACTCTTACATGAAAGGACCCAAGCTCTAAACCCTAAACCCTAAACTCTAAACCCTGAACCCCCCTAGATCTAAAGCAGCTTGTTGGGCCAGATTCGGGGCCAAAGACTGCTTTAAAGGCAGACGGCGTTTGTGGCTAAAACCCAACTCAAAATACCGAAAAGCAAACAGAACCTGAACCCTAAACTCTAAACCCTTTCTACAAGGATGCTGTCAGAGACAGGCGTGACTATGTTTTGGGTAATGGTTGTTTCATCGTGAATGGTCCCAGAAACGAATGTTAACATGAGCTATAGTCTAAACTCCTCGTATCCGCCTGCATAAGCCCTACAATATTCCCCTTAAGAATCCCCTATATAACCCCCTTTGAGGAGTTCAGACCCTAAACCCTGAATAAGGGGGGTTCTATAATTCCCTATATAACCCCCTATCTGGTGTTTAGACTATAGCTCACGTGGCCTGGGGATGGATGCATTTCCACCTGGATGCTCCCAGAGAACTTCAATAGACCCTGCACAGCCAAGAGTCGTTTTTTCGAAGGTTGATGTGCACCTCCAACAACTGGGTTGCTGCTACGGGCCATTCGGTAATTTACCATTACAGGGAAGGTTTTCTATCTACTGTGAATTCCTAGAACAGTAACAACCCTAAACCCTAATCCCTAAAAGCAGCACAGACAATCATGACGAAAGTCGGAAGGCACTGCGAAGCTGTTGAAGTATCTTGCAAGTCTCCAATTTGTCCCCCGCGGTAGAACGCTCGACTCTAAGTTCCCTGGAACCCTCGTGGAAATCATAATTCCATCTGGTTCTTTGGGTTATAAACAAACAACTGAAATCACCAAAACCAATCAGGGAGCCTCAAGCAAACCAATACGCAAGAGATTGGAAGGGGAAGTCAACAATTGGGTTAGGATCCCCTATGCGGTCGGAAGTCCAGTTCTCCCTTCATTCGTGACAGCCGTGGCTGAAAGGCTGAACCCTTATAAGCCCTGAATCCCAAGCCCTTCCAAACATGCAACATGTCCACCAATGACCACAACATCAACAGTCGCGGAAATGTGAGACCTTGGGTGCCTACGTCCGGAAAATGAAATAGGCTTAAGGGCTTGGTGTTTAGAGTGACCTCAGCTAGGGGAAATATATAAACGCAAGTTCCCCGAGTGTGGCCTAGCATTGTATGATCTGAAGAGCACCTGCGCGCGCCCTCAAGACCTGCGTCTGAGGTCATGCCAGAATTGGAGCCACTACTTGGAGGGTCAGGGGAACTTAGTAGGTAGGTGAATAACCCCTATGAACAATGCAATAATCCTAGTGATCCTCATTATTAACCTAGTCACTATGTCCCCCTGACCCTCCAACCCCTAAACCCTAAACAGTAGTTTCTGTTTTCTTTTCAATTATCCCTACATAAGCCTCCAAGTACACCATTTCACTCCACCAACCTTGCTGACCATCCCAGGGCTACTTGTGCTTAGTTCGGAATGGCTTAATGGGCTACATAACAATTGTTGCGAGGACGTGTAAGGACATGATATAGGAGACACTATAGGGCATTGCTGCATGATCTACTACAGTTGTACATAATATTAGCCTCGTTGTGTTTATCAACTGGCCAGAGAAAATCCTCAGATTTAGGGTGCTTAATTTCGCATTTCATTGCGAACCTATGGTTTGCTTGATGTGCCCTATGCATTATTGGGCGGTTCGGGGGTGCAGTTTAGAAAGGGCTGAGAACCATCAAACTTCCCGGCCTAGAAATCATTGAAAATCATGGCCGCAATTGAAATCAATTTAAAAGAGCTGCTCTTACTCCTGCTCAAACCCTAAACCCTAGACCCTAAACCTTTAAAACCTAAATCTTGAACCCTAAACTTCCTAAACACTACAAACCCTACACCCTAAATCCTAAACCTCCTACTCTGAGAGAGCTCAGGCCGGTTTGTGCGCGCACCTTGGGGTCTCCAAAGCTTCGCAGATGGCCTACGATGCCTCAGCTCTGACTGGGTTGCTGTTAAGGAACTTAAATTAAGCTACCATATTATCCTCCCATAATGGAGAATCAAATGGAAAAGAAAATGAAACATGAAATGGAAACTGGGGTAATATACGGGCTTAAGGAATTCAAATTAAGTTACCAGAATGGGTATGCATATCTATACACACATATATATATATATCATATATATATACATATATAGTAAATAATATGCTTTCCTCAACGTAGAAACTTAGAATAAGTTCCTTAACAGCCACCCAGCTAAGTCCCTGGGGCTTACGGCTTATGGGTTACGGCCTAGGGCATGCGTAAGGGGGAGCAGGGCAGTGAATTTGAGGAAAGATTCTCGCAGATCATATAGGGATCCACTCACCCGTTCATTTGGAATCGCGTTTTGGTGTACACTATACTAGAGTTAACATGTTACTGTGATATTGATTCTTTCTTACCATGGTCTCGTCTCTTCTTCTTGCGTTAATGCTCAAGGCTCAAGACCTAATGGTTTAGGGTTTAGGGTTTGGGGCATTAAGGTTCGGTCGGATGAAGGGATTGGCTCCGAAAGTTCTTTTGGAGAGTATAGTGTAATCAAGCCAAACTACCACAACCCCAGTTTCTGTTGTAATTTGTGATTGCATTTTCCATTTGATTCTCCATTTTCCTAAATCTACCTAAGCACTAAGCCGTAACATGGTAGTCACCCGAGCCGCCAACGGCTCTTTGGGTTTCTTGGTAGTATCTCTGCGGTGAAGTTTGAAACTTTGAGAAGTACTTGGTAGGTAGGATGGTTTTTGGGACTACGCAAAGTTAAGCCTCTCATATGGCTCTGCGAGGGCACAGAAAAACTCCGTGCATCCCATTGAACCTAAATGAGACCAGTCATGCTTCCTAAACCCTAAACCCTAAACCCAAAAGGACCCTAAACCTGCCTTGGGAGCCGCTCTGAACTTTGACGATGCCAGTATAGCCATCGGCCATATTATGACTTCTTAGATGATCTCAGCTGATTGTAAACTGCATCTATTTGGTGGAGGGGTTCTGTATCTACCGTACAGAGCTCCCTACAACCCTCCATGCTGCAACCAAACCTTATCCACATCAATGCAAACAAAAGAAGGACCTCAAAAACAACTCCAAAGCCCCAACCCCCAGAAATACTAAACCCTCAACCCTAAACCAAAAACCCTAAATCCGCACTTCACCGAAAGGCCTGCCTGCACTTTAAAAACCACTTTTTGAACCCGGGTACAGACCACCCCAGAGACGGGGTGAGCTGGTACTGGCAGGCTTGCCTCCTCTAGGATGGATCTGTGGGGGTTATAATGTAGGGTGTTACCGGGATTATGGAAAAGAAAATGGAAACCATAGGGATTATAGGGTTTATATACGGATTATAGGATACATTTTGGGGTTATATTGGGATAGTGGAAAACATGGAAACTACTATAATGCAGAATTTAGGGCTTAGGGTTGAGGTTTTATAAGGGTTTGTGGATTTAGAATTTAGGGATTTTGGGATGTAGGGTTTAACAAATTAGGGATTTAGGGTTTAGGGATTTGGGGATCTAGGGCTTAGGGATTGGAGCTGCCCGGTCGACTACTGAATTTCCAGAGTGTTGTGCTGACTCCGCGGTGCATGCAATTCAAAAACCCGAGGGGCTACAGCACTGTATGTACAAGGGGCGCACAGGCTTCCCCATGGCTTAGTGGGAGAAGGCTGGGGATCGGAGTCCATGGGCGCTTGCCATGACATCTTGAGGGTTCGGCTTCAGATTTTTGGCTTATTTGACCCCAATCCCTAAATCCTGAACCCTAAACCCTTAAACCCTAAACCCTAAACCCTTAAACCCTAAACCCTAAATCCTAAACCATGCACCCTAAGTGCAGGGGCCTGAATTCTAACATCTCAGCCGGCTTTGGGCTCAATTCTGGGTTTTGCATAGTACTGGAAACTGCTAAATCGTCATAGGTTATATTTGGGGATTATATGAGGTTTTAGAGGGAATAATGGAGAAGGAAATCAAAACTACCCAGGACCTATATGAACAATAACCTGAATTCCTAGTGTCCACCTTAATAAACCCTAATATAGTCCCTGAATCCCCTGCATAATCCCATTGCGGAGTTGAGACTATAGCTCATCTGAGCCAACGATGCATCCAATGAGGACAGCAAGGCACATATAAGCGAGGAATTGCTCGATCTCCAGCCCACGGTTAGCAGGGCTCGCGTAGGACTACCTTTTTGTAGCTGGACCGCTAAATGGCCGCGTTGCGGCTAAACACGCCCAATGCATGCATGATAAACATCCAATCTGCCAAGTTTTAAGCACTTCCGCATGTATACTACATTGCCCATACATCCAGTAAGCCAAGCGCATAAGTCCCCGTCCGCCGCCCCGGGAAAGCAACCACAACAGGACCTCGTAAACTAACCCTGAACCCTAAAGGCTTCAAAGAACCCTTACAGTACACTTCCCTTCATAACGGCTCTGCGTGGCCTTGGAAAGCCCTCAGCCCAAACCCTTACCGTGAATGGCTCTACCACCTCTACCTACATCTCCTTCTCGCGCATGGCTTGGTCGTAGATGTGCTCCTGTACGTGACGGGCTTAGGATTTTGGCATTTAGGGTTTCGCATGTAGGGGCCAAAATAAAAAGTTTTGCAAAAATGGGAGTTCTCATATGTTTACCACGATGCTCGCGCACCAATATCATGAGATCTCCCAGAACAGAATCCATAACTATTCAGAAGTAACCGCAACACTGTCATGTCAGGCTCCCATGCTTACAACTTTGGTGAACATCCATTCGGCAAAACTAAAGCGAGCAGAACCTCCACGCCTAGCCACATAATCTTGCTAAAAGATGAGGATCGGCCTAATATAGAAGCCCCTTTTTGCCAATGACGTTTGAGGTACCCTATACCACAACCATACAAGGAATCTATGACCATAATATTGGACATTATTCAGGCTTCTACCGTACGTCAGAAATCCTTAGCAGAAGAAGTTCGCTTCGAAGCCCCAACCCTGCAGCTAGCTTGGAGGGTCGGGAGGTCTTAGCTACCTGGACTGAATGGCCTTTTGGACTAATTAGTTTGAAAGATGTTGGGTCATCATTTTACCTGCTGCTGAGGTCCAGATAGCCTGAGTAAGTGTATATAAACCGTATAACAGCGTTCTAATCCTGCTGACCCTCCAAGTACGCCACTAGAAAGGAAGCGACACGTGGCACCTTTTGGGATCACTGCAGGCGTGCATCAAATTTGTCCATGCGCCATGGGTCGCACTCAAGCGGGCTGATCACTGTGCATGGAGTGGCATCAGTTGTGTCAGAGCTCTGGCGAGCAGAAGTAGAGGGTGTGTCTTCGGATGCGGTTCGCTGATGCTGGATCTTGAGCAACTCCTCCGCAACCTCACACTCTTCGCAGTAATCCGTACACCAGTAATACTCGTTCTTAACTCCGCATTTGCAGCATGTGACGGCAAGGTCCGTCCACCACTTCTCAGCCTTGTCGCTGAGATAATCGAGGTGGTAGTACAAATTGTTGCGCATCTGCTCTGAATTGAAAATTTCGCTCTTCTCCAACTCACTTACAGCCGAGAGCCATTCGGCTACTGCGAGTGCGATCATGCCACGAGGGTCTGAATGCTCAAACTGCTTGCGAGCAAAGGCCACGGCTTCGTGGAAAAATGTGTTGAGAAACCACCATGGTTCAACCCACTTGCCGCTAAAGTGAAACATCTTAACATTGCGTAGAAGCTCATCCTTGTTTTTTCCCAGCTGCAGCCAATCCTTAGGCATTTCCTCCTGAGCAGTCCTCAGACCACGACCACGCGTGTCCATGTACTGCAGCGGATTGACCTCGCAATTCCAGCTCACTGTGATGTGCCGCCATCCTGGGATTTTGTTGACAAGGTAATACTGCTCAGGCAGATAACTTTCGTCACGTTCATCTATCTGTGCTACCTCTGCAAGCATCTCTTCCACAAAGCGATTTCTTTCTTTCAGTGTAGGCAGAGGGTCCAAGCGCATCAGCCCGGCGTTGATGCAGCCGCGGCCGGAATCTTCGTGGAATGCTTCTGTCGGGATTTCCCCACCGTGCCCGGCGAGGCTCCGATTCCAGTATCCATGGTACATGCCCGCAGGCGCTTGCACCTGGAACAGCTCCTTCGGACTGGAGCGGATAACAATATCTAAGTCGAAGAAGATGATCTTTCGAAATGGCACCTGGAAGGCGCGCAGCTTGGTAAACACATATCGATGTCGCTTGAGCCGCGTTCTGTCTGCCGCCTCCTGGTCGACGAGGTCCACCTCCACCACCTGCCAAAAGGCATCCAGGCATTGGCGATCCTCATTGTACATGAAAGGCGAGATTTGGTCAGGGACATCCTTGCCCAAGAGCAGTACTCGCGGTGTGCTTGCATCAAATTGTGCGAGACGGTGCCCAAGCTGCAGTGCATAGATCAGAAACTCTGACTTGAAGCCATGGAGCAAAGCGACGTACGCATGCTCACCCAGAAGGCCTGGGTACTTTAGCATATGCATGGCTGGCACAGGCTTGGCTCTAATCCCTTCCCCGAAAAAAAAGGTGTCGCCCCCTGCAGTAATGAAACATTCAATGGCTCTCTTGCAGCCTATTTGTAGAGGGCCTTCATCTCTCACCTGCGCAGCAGTCGCCTCAGACACAACTAACACAGATGAAGCATTGCAATATGACATGAGTAACCCAACAACTTGCTCATCAAATTAGATTCTCCCAAGCACTTCGGTAAGGGGAAGGGATTGCTTGCGCGCGTCTCGTTGCGCACGTGGTCTCGAGCACCTTGTTGCGCAGCATCGAGCAACTTAGCAAAGAGCTTCATGAACAGCTGAGGGAAGCCAAGGATGAGTAGAACAAAATACACTAGAATGTACAGTAGATTATATCGGCTCTTATAACCCAGAAGAGGAAACAGGGTCTTTAGGATAATCTATTGTGAATTCTAATTTAGAGAATTTTTGAAAGGGCAGTCAGAGTAGCAACAACGACTTGAAGCTGACATACTGCCCAAAGACTACATTAATGCCTGGTCTATTGCACTAGAAGCCGAAAATGAATATGAACACATGAGCTATAGTCTAAACTCCTAGTACCCCCCTTAATAAGCCCTATAATACTCCCCTATATAACCCTCTTTAAAGAGTTTAGACAACAGCTCACATGAGTCTCCTACTTCAAAGTAAGTCCTCCAGCATCCCCTGACTATCCAACTATCACTGCTGCAGCCTTTGGCAGCTCCAAGCCCTGGGGCGCTCATTAGGGTTTAGGGTTTAGGGTTTAGGGTCAAAGCTGGCGACCCTATCTCTGATACATAACTACAACAGTCCTGTATTTTATGGCGTTGGGGTTACAATATGTCCTCTTGTTACCACCCCTTAACCAATCCTGTATCACACATCAGGGTCTTATACTGCCCCCGCCTCAACGACCCCAACGCCCAAACAAGTCCCGGAGAAACCCCACTCAACATTATTTGGACTGTGCTCTTGGGTGCACTAGGTCGGGGCTAGTGTAAAGATAAGAATAGGATTATGCTATAGGATTATAAGAGGATTTTGGTAATCTCTATCCCTCTAATAAGGACCCTATAATTTCCATATGCCTGTCAGGGTTGTATTTTGCGGGTTGGGGCTACCGAAATCCTGCTACTGTAGGGTCCCATGGAAAGACATAATCATAACCTGGTTCCTTACGTGGATTTATGTGCTGAGATTTTTCATTTTCCTCAGTGATTTCCATAGAATTTAAACTGTACCCTAAACCCTAAACCCTAAACCGCAATTCAGAACGCCAAAGCCGCGCCTTGTGCAGTGTGCCTGTGGTCACGTTCAAGGCGCCTGGTGGCTCGCCGCCTCAAGCGGGTCTATAGGAGTTTTACAGGGTTTTGGGTTAGGGGGGTTTAGGAATGTGGAGGCCAAAACCCTGGAGAACCAAATGGAAACGCGAATGGGCATTGAAATGAACACTACATTCATATTGGCGTCGAGAGGCTTCTAGAGTACTCTACCGTACAAGCATCTGCGTTGCAAAGTCTGGCAAGCATCTACGTTGCAAAGTGTTGTTTGTTCGTTTTTTGGGGGAAGAGGGCGTGTTTTGAATAAAAACCGGTTCACTTCTGCTCTTAGGACTTCTGCTTGTGAAAGCACACTAAAGTGCTTGGGTCCTTCATAACTCCTATCCTTCTGACTTAGGGCCCTGGATTAGTCCTACAAGTCTTCCCATGTGCTCCTTACGTGCGGACGGTACACTGAATGACTACAAAAAACACTTCCTCATATGAGCTGGCGTCAAAATCACTTGTTCTTGGTACTAGTGGAATTTACTTAGAGTGCCCCGTATCCTTTTGCAGGTCTGGGAGGTATCGTTTTGGGGGTATCGTTTTTTGGTGTGGCCCGTATCGTTTTTGCCGTGGTTTTAACATCTCTCTACTCATTGAACAACCACCCTTACAACTCTACAATAGTGGTAAGTTTGACCCCGGCTCATATATTCCGTGCGTAAACGACGCCTAGTACTCCCCCAAAATCCTTCTCTAGCCGCTCCAGTAAGACCCATACCATGCATGAAGCTTAGTTTGACAACACGTCTATAGAAACAGCGCATCCGCGAGTAGAGACCAGGGGTCCCTGGAAAGGTGGTGAGTATGAATGAGTTTAGGTTTCAGGGTTTAGGTGGACTATAAGTGTCTCGCGGCAAGATTGCACAAAGGATGTTTTGAAGAAGCCTCATTTAGTTGAGACCATGTACTCTCACTCCACACATATGTGTAGTACTGAAAAGGGCATATGTAGCATAGCCCTCCAGTATCCTCTCATCATGTCCACCGTATTTACGACCCATCATTATGGGGTGAGGCTTTGCAGGCTTCGACAAGCCCCCATGTTATACAAGCATGCAGGTGTTGGGGCATGCCTCTGTCATTGCAGGTACAATGGCCTCTGCATTGCAATCCTGTGCATAAACATGTATACCCCTCCCCCCGGGTTGAGTCCCCCACGCCCTAATAAGACCTACTCCTGATTTGAGATGACTTTTCCGGCTCATCAGTATTAGGCGCTGGGACGCTCTGATTGTTACAGGCAGGCGACCAAGCTGCCATTTAATCATCCGTTTGATTCTATGGTTTAGGGCTTACGGTAGACTACCAAATTTCCTTCTTGCGCTTCTAGCTTGCCTGCATGAGAGCTATAGGGCACGAGCACAAAAGTATTACTGACTGGGCAGTCATCGTACAACGGCTACCAAATCCTGCCTACAATCAGGCATTCCAGCCCGAAATGCTCTAAGTATGTCCCTCTTAATACTTAAGTAGATAGAATAGGGCTAAGGGTGTATTTTAATAAGACCCCCATATACACCATATTCTATCTACTTTTTCTACTTAAGGGGACTATCAGCCCGGAACAACCCTTCTTCCTCGGCTCGTTGGCTCTTATAATAGTAGTTTCCATTTTCTTTTCCATTATCCCATTATAACCCCAATATATACTCTATTGCACTATAGTAGTTTCTAGTTTCTTTTCCTTTATCCCTATATATTTGACCCCAATATATGCTCTATTATACTATAATAGTTTCCATTTTCTTTTCCTTTATCCCTATATAATTAACCCCAATATATGCTCTATTATACTGTAGTAGTTTCCATTTTTGGGCGCCTGTAGCATTACCCAACGGCCTGCCTGCGGCCTTGAGCTGCTTTGCCTGCTCCAGAAAATCCTCGGCTCGTTGGCTGTTATGAGCTTAGTCTAAACTCCTTAAAAGGGGTTACATAGGATAGTCTAGGGGTACCTTTGAAGGGATTATAGAGGTTATCATACCAGTAGGGTTTATACTGGGATAGTGGAAAAGAAATGGAAACTACTATTTAGGGTTTAGGGTTTAACTCCTCTAAGGGGGTTACATAGGGGATCCTATAGGCGACTACTATGGGGGTTATTCATGGGGATACTAGGACTTTAGACTTTAGACCATTTCTCTTATGGGGTGGCCCCACCCACCAGACATTGACTAGAAGCCTGTCGTAGTTGTTGGGCTCAGAGAGGATCCTCTTCTCATGGAATACTGCATCCCAAAGCAGACCATAACCTTACCCTATTTTGGGCCTATAGGTCCTCTATTAAAATTGCTATTGCAATGGAGGACCCACACGTAGTATATACTTCGGGAGTTCAGGCGGGGTTCCATTCAACAATTGGGATAACGCCGGCTATTATACGGCTTTTACAGGGGTTAGAAGTATACTTGCAAAGGCTTGCTAAGTGACCCTAGCCCTTTCATTAGACTCCTAAACCCTAAGCCCTAAGCATCAATCCTGTATGGATTATGTAGAAGGACCGGCGGATAGGACAAAAGTGGTGTTCAACATGAACAAGTCTGACAAATGCTTTGCAGAGGGCTTAGGATCTTAGATTGCTGTACATGTTGAGATTTGGGTGCTTCTTAAACTGTTTAACTTATCCCCCAAATCCTCCAGCCTCCCCGGAGGGCCCCTATCAACTCCTGATAACTAAGCCCCGGATATCCCAGTTCCCTGAAGGCACTGCCATTTTGAAGAAATCCGTTTTTGTAGGTGGTTCGCGACAGCAGCTACAGCCCCCTAACACTGGATGATCCCAGTAAGAATCGCATGGGTTTGAATGACTAGAGCAGGCTGTAAGATCCATCACAAGTATGGGCCCTTGGATTGTATGGCCCCTCGAAGGTATTGGTGAGGTAGATACTAGGTATGTAGGGGCCCTGGGATTGAGGGCCCATACTGGGAGGTCATACTCTAACCTAAAGACACCAAAGATTGGGTAGCTTCAGGGTTGAGAGTCCGCTCCTCTACTTCCCATTAAGCACCAAAAGGACTCTTCTAGATCCTTAGCGCGCCCCTGATTGACATCGTCATGTATGTTCACTTAGAGACAAAGTTCATGAATCGCAGAGTCTCTAAAACCCAAGGTTCCAACCTTGGTACGGATGATGTGAAGAGAAGCACCCGCCACAGAACCTGAAAGCCTAGAGATTTCTGTAATCTACTTAGCATAAAGAATCTATCAAATTATTCCCCCGGGCTATACTAAAATAGAATTTGAAAATAATTCCTCAGGAGACTATGTCGCTGAACACGAAACCCCAAAGCCTGAAGCTACAGCCTCGCATGCGCAAGAGCGCTGCACATTGAAACCACAAAACCACTTAAAAGATGTATAGTATAGTCCCTCTTAAGCAGATAGAATATGGGGTATATGGGGATCTTATGATAATATACCCAAAGCCATATTCTATCTACTTAAGGGGGGCTATAGCTCAACACCGAACACCACATACACAAAGCTTCAACCTTCCATCTGACGCTAATACACGTAACCTTCATCTTGCTGTATCTTGGCTTCTCTTGGGAAAGATACCTGAATTCACCATAGTAACGAGTCTACTGCATATTGAAACTTGGTTAACTTCATGGACAGCAACCTACTGAAACCTTCCGACCGCTGCCCCAAAAAAAGTGGACAAGTGGCCCAGTGGTTGATATTGTCTGGGTGTCCTGCTGCTACGTAGAGCCAAAACAGAGGTACGAGCAGCCAAGTCCTAGGAGGCGGGCTTCTAGTGTTTGGGTTCAAGGCGTTGTAGGCTTTTAGGGTTCGGGCTTTCAGAGGGTTACGGCTTCAGGATTTCCAGGCGTTGAGGTTTTGTACCTATCAGTATTGAAAGAAAACTTCCTACACTCGTGTACACACTTGCTTCATGCTGGGGCGCAGGCAGTAATTGTCAGAGTCGAGGGCTATTGCGCATGGACTACGCCAGCAGTAACTCCCCAACCCTTCTACCCACGGAAGATAGTACTCATGATCGTTCTTCAGGGCATAGTCAACCAAACTGCCCCCATCCTGAAGAAAGCTAATGATGGTATTTACCCCTAAACTCTTGAGAGACCCTAGATTTCGGTTCAAAACTACATCCCCGTGCTTAGCCCATCTTACCCCCTGTGTAACCCTCCAAACCCATTATTACCAACCCACAAAACACGCAAAGAGAGCCCAAACCATCCCTAACCCCAGTTTCCATTCCATTTTCCATTAGCTTTTCCACTTGACTCCGCCTTGTTGGGGTACCGGGTAAGATTTTCTGATCCTCATATATTTCCCGTATAACCCCAGGACCCCTAAACCCTAAACCCAACTGGACCCCTTCGCCCCACCGCTGGCTGCCCCAGTGGCACAGCTGACTCGAGGCACCGACCCCGGGGTATGCAGAATCCGAAGGCTTCCTTGCAAATCGCTTTGGGGTTTAGGGTTCAGGGTGCTAAGGTTTGAGGTTTAGGGTCTAGGATTTAGGGTTTGAGATGGTTTGAGCTTTCGGTTTTATCGGGCTTAGGTTTTAAAATGGAGGGACATACAGTACACAAACACAAAGATTTGTTTGCTAGACATGTTTTCCTGGTGAAAGGGGGACATGTATACACAAACAATGGCCTAATTAAACGTTGGCTGTTTCCGCTACTGTGGGGACCTATATAATCACCAACATAATTTTGAGGTACCCAATACCATAAGCATACAAGGAACCTTGGTTCGTAACGTTGGTACTTATCCCTCTAGAACCCCATCATGTGGACAAATGATTAATAAACCCCCTCCTTTTAAAGGCCTTAACATTAAAATCCCCATTATAATCCCTGTCGAGGGTCTACATTATAAACCAAGATGCCATGGACTTGTCTCTCCATGTGTTTTTGTCCACCAGTCCTGTCCTGGGGCATGATATCCTAAACCGCAGACCAACATATTCCCTCTAATCCCCTCCAAAGGTTTAGGGTTTAGGACTTAGGGAAGATGTGCCGAACTAGTTAGGCCGCTACCACCAAGTAACATCCTTACAGTAGGTCCTTAATCCCAACGCCTCAACCCTAAGCCTATAAAGCCCTTAAACACCTCTTCAAAGGACCCTACAGGACCCACATGTTGGAATCACTATATGTAGGCCCCTGCATGTGAAATTAGAAGCTTAACCCCTGAACTCTAGACCCGAGACCCTAAACCAACAACTATCAACCCCAAACTGTCGACCCCTAACCCTAACAATTAAATCCTAAACTCTAAACCCTGAATACTAAACCCTAAACTCTAAGCCCGAATTCTAAACCCTAAACTCTAAACCCTGAACCCTAAACTCTGAACCCTAAACCCTAGACTCAAAGCCCTAAACTCTCAACCCTAAACCCTAAACCCTAAGATCTTAAGCGTAAACTCTAAACCCTTTTTTTGCAAACCTTTTTTTCCAGGCGGCCGGGATGTCAGGCCGCGGGGCATCGAAAAGCCAACCGCGCCAGAAGTCCTGCAGGGTTGGTTGAGGAAGGGGGTGACAATAATATTCAGGGGTTATTTCGGGGATTATATACGGTTTAGGGTCTAGGGTTTAGGATCTAGGGGTATATAAGGGGGTGACAATAATATTCAGGGGTTATTCCGGGGATTATATACGGTTTAGGGTCTAGGGTTTAGGATCTAGGGGTATATACGGGGGTGACAATAATATTCAGGGGTTATTTCGGTGATTATATTGGGTTTAAGTTTAGGTTTAGGATTTAGGGTTTAGGATTTAGCGTTTAGGGGTACATATATATATATATATGTATACATTTTAGGTGGAGCCCCACCCAGTAATAGTCAGTATAAGGAAGAATAAGCATTATTGAAGGGTCCTCTTATCTTGCTATTATACCACTATTTCAGGGTGCTTGGCCCCCTAAGTTGTACAGGGATTATATTGGGTTTTGGGTTAGGCTTTGAGGTTCTCTGAGATGCCTCTTTTCACCCGGGGCGAAATGCCTTCAAGGCAGGCGCAAGTCCAACTCACTGCTGTCACTCCCTCACTGGCAATTTGTAAGGTTCAGGATTTAGGGTTCAGGATTCGAGGTTTGTCGGGAGGCCACAATACTTTTTAGGGCATACTGTAGGGTTGGCTGAGCAAGGTTCAGTTGAGGTCTGAGGTATAGAGGTCCCTTTCAAGGCTATATGGGGAGTATGTAGGGATGTGTAGCGATCCTTTAACAAGGGTTTCATAGAGTATACAGTATACAGGTTCATAGGGGTTCCTCTACGGAGCTTTGGGTGCATGGTTTCTGAATCTAAGGTCTGGGGCTCAGGGTTTTGGATGTAGGGAACGAAGGTTAGATGTGGGTGAATGGTGGCTGGTGGGGCCGCTGGGGCTATTTCAAAGTTGATTGTGGGAGAAACCCCTGGAACTTCATCAAGATTATCAGACAAGTACCCCAAAAGTTCAACCAACAGCAAAATTTTCTGGTTCCAAATGCATTCCCGTACAGGTGGGCCAAATTATCTACTGTTTAGCTACTTGGACCCGTAGGGCTAGGGGCTAGCCCAACCAGGAAACACCATTTCAGAAGGAGAAGAACCTCTACCTCCGAACTACCGCAGTTCCTTGGAAGGATTCGCTTGTAGGTACGGGCTTGTACACTCTGCGATCCTAGGACAAGGGCGGAACTTCTGTCACACCGCTGCTGCCCAGCCCGCGTCCCCCGGCGAAAATGTCCTACGAGCATTAAAGACCTCGGCATGAGAACTACAGCCACAGCTCTGCCAAATCTGAAGCAGACCCTAGACTCCCACAAGATCACTGCCGCTCAACAAAGCTCAGCTTGCAAAGTGCAGATCGAGCCCAGATCGGCATGTCCAAAAAAAACTCTACGTAGCACAGAAGCAATCTAAGCTTTATTGGACACCCCAAAGCGGATCTAAAAAAGGTTGGGAAACCTCCTTTGCGAAACCTCCTAGACTCCTAGGGCCGCTATGGATGAAATCATGCGAGCAGACAGTCTTCTCTGTTGGAAACCTTTCGGAGCCATGTACGTAAGCGATGCCCTGTAGGTCCCTGATACTGTGGGAAAACGTGACTAGACCATTACATGCCATGCTAGTCACACAAAGCTGTCTAAGAGTTTAGGGTTCAGGGTCTCAAAGGGGACCCTAGTCGAGATCATCTAACCTTTCTAGTTGGACTGAGGAAAGTCTGCCAAACGAGAGAGATTGAAAACAGTGCTCTTTCGCACCGCCGACCTTCACCTGACCCCTGCCCGATCCTGGGGTCAACACAGCACTTCAAACAGAAGTGCGGAAATTCGAGCCAAGCACGCGGGCTGGAAATGAGAGCTTGCTTACATTACCCGGCACCGACACTAAGGACCTCAACTTGAAGTCCTTCACTGCTGGTACCAAAACTCTGCATGACGCTCGCGGACTCGTCCCTGGTATGAGGACAGCCAATGAAACCTAAACATTGGAACTCTTCACGTCAACCACCAGAGAAAGCCTCTTAAAGCTCCCAAAGCCCTGAACATCGAAGCATGCCAGTCCTCGGGATTTAGCCGAATCTCCAAGTAGCGGCCCTCATAGAAGCCAGCGGTGCATCTGAAGGGCAAGCAGTATGGTCGGACTTGACGAAATTAAAGGTAAGGCCTGAAAAGAGCCATTGCTTGGACACAGCCCTCATTCTTTTGCCAAATCTACATGAGAGCTTCACTCACGGTATGTAACTGCCACACTTGCAGTTGCAGTACTGAGGGATTGTGGACCCAATCCAGTCTGTGGCATGTTTGTCACAGGCCTCTCGTTTGCGCTTGGCTGCGAAAAGGTGAGTTACAACTGCGAGCTTTATGTCAGAGAGATCTGGGACTAGACATTGTGCCGCTCATATGAGCCGTAGTCTAAACTCCTTAAAGGGGATTAGGACTACTATTTGGCTTACTAAGTGGCATACTAGGAGTTTAGACTATGGCTCATTTAAGGATCTTCGCGCTCGGATGCTCTACGTTAGACCTCCTCAGGGGCTGCAGAATTGTTGCCTAGCCTTGGTTCTTAGCTTATAAACTCCAAAACTTGGAAGCCTTTGGCCTCATACCGGGAAATTCCCAAAAGTATTGGCACTCTTTTCAAAACTTACGGCAGCGGCTCACATGAGACAGAAGGTCTGCTAGGCAACAAGACCTGCTCTTATGACGTCTGCCAATTTTGGTACGCCTTTGCCTGGGCATCCTCATGCAAATCACCGCTTGCAGCTTTGCATGCTTGAAGACCGTTGAAGCTTGAAAAGCGCCACTTCTCAGACAGGGTCATGTCCCGCAAGCCAATATGTTGGATACTGCTCTTGCACTGTACCATATACATAATATGCTTCTTGGGCAAGAATAGGATTAGGGACTATTACAATGAGGCGATAATCTCCAACCAACATAATGTAGACCCATGATTAATAGACACCCTCCTTTTAATGGCCAATTATTAGGATCCCAATTATAATCCCTATTAAGGGGAAGGGGTCTATTAGTCATGGGTCTACATTAATCTTACTAGTTGGAGAGCCTTTTCCTAGCCACGCTTTGCAAGAGGCACCCCGGGCAGCTAGCACAAAATAACAAGCCCAAAGTAATTACACAAACCCGCTAGTTGACCCTTACACACCCCAAGCAAAGACATCCGTGCATGATCCATCCCTGCAAGCAATTCGTCATAAAACAAGTGAAAGCTCTGCCTCCACTGGAACCAGAATCACAAACACGTATGCTTGTCCGGCGGCTGGCTGGTTATAGGCCCAAAACACCACCCCATCTCCTTGACATGGCGGTCTAAAAGCACAGGGAACTCTCCCCCCAACTGAACTGGACCAAGAGTGGGCTGTGCCCTGTCTTACCTACTTTGAACTCTCTCCTCTGAATTGCAGAAACTCATTATGTACCAAATTTCATGGAAGGAGTCCGTGAGTATGGTTCCCGAACAAGGGCTTTTGCCCCCCGGTGGAATTTCCTTTCCGAGCCTCAGCAGCTGGTCCAGCACAGGGGCCCAAGTCGCACCTCTCCAGATGAAAGCTGCTACGACCACCCGTACAGTTATGCCTCTTAGTAAGGAATAAGGGATTCAGGGTTTAGGGCTATAGGCAGTTATGGGGATTATTTCGGGACTATACAATCTTTACAGTTATGCCTAGCTCACTGGTGGAATAAGGGTTTTAGGGTTTAGGGTTATAGGGATTATGTGGGGATTATATAATCCTTACCTACTTGGAGGGTCAGGCGGACTCAGTGAATAGGTTAGTTACGGGGATAGTTGGGGGTACGAAATGGTGTATAGGGGTTATTAACCTACTTACCAAGTCCCCTTGGCCCTGCAAATGCCCGGCTGTAGCTTTGCCGAGTTACTTCCGGGAACAAACTTAGCATGCCTGTATGAATAAAAGAAGTATGTCTCGCAACGTTGCCAAATCAACACTTGCCAAATGCAAGCCAACACCTGAGACCCACAATTTCAAATCCTTGCTAGGGTTTACAGTTTACCCTAAACCCCCAAACCCTTGAGGGGTCTCGGGATTATACGGTTTAGGTAGGGTCCCCTGACCATCCAAATACTTCATGAGACTATAGCTCAGGTCCGGTCATCCTCATGCCAAGCATTGCTTGCGCCTTAAACGGTTTACATCTTAGGGCTTAGGGTTTGGAATTTAGGCTTTAGAGTTTAGGGGGTTAATGTTCAGGGTTTAGGGTTTAGGGTTTGGGGTTTAGGATTTAGTGAGCTGGGCCACTTCCAAAAACTAGGAAATCTAACGTATGCACTTGCACTGGAAACTGTCCGGATCCCAACTTGAAGCCCCTAAGCTTCAAAATCCGAGACCCTTACTGCCTCCAAGCATGACTGAAACTCCAAAATCTCAGGGTCCTTGAATCCTTGTGTGTGCAGGTTAGTCGACTATTTGCTGAGATCAAGAGTCTTGCTGTGCAAGCCTGTCGGAAGAGCAGTATTGACCTAGTTACCCTAGGGGTGCATCCAATTCATCAGTTCCGGTACGTGACGGTTCGCTTGGGCTCAAACTTAAGGGTGTCCTGCGCTTTATTAAGTTAACGGTAGCTTGGCTGCTTGGCTGTCAACAACTGTCTCTGTGTGTTCTTCTCGGGGCCTGGCGAAGGAGGGAATGCTTGGCCAGAAGCTGCACAAGCCGAATCGTCCTACAGGCATACGATTTTTTGGGCTTCGGGATTAGGGTGTAAGATTTTGGTATTCAGAATTAGGATCTGGGCTTGCATTTCACAGCCTACCGTTCTGAGAGGATCTAGGTTCAGGGTGGACATAATTGACAAGTGCTTTCCATTAGTTGGGGTTCAGGGGTTTAGGTTGTTTCAATAGCGCTTCCCATGCAGGCAGCTTGCATATCAGTCTTGGGGTTCATCAATCCAAAAAGTCTGACCCTTCCTAGGCCTATACCCGACCCCATGTTTTGGATCCCTTATTCTATGTTACATTCTATATACAACGTCAAATACCCTGAAAAGGGGTAGGCTATAGAGGTCCAAGTAAACCGAGCCCCTACGATGTTAAGGCTGGTTGTCTATCTGATGCCATGTACATTCCGCACAGTTCTTGGATGCCGCGGTATGAGACCTTATACCTACCTACGTAAAGCAACTTGAAAAAGGACCACAAGCCTGAAGAATGTCAAGGGAGTTCAGGGTTCAATGCTTGGGATTTGGAGGCTTAGGGCTTCCGGACGTTTTGAGGCTAGAGGTTTCAGTCTTGGGACTCAAAATCTGGGCTTGAGGCACCAGGGACATTTTACGAAGAGTATGAACTACCATTTCGCATTTTTAGGTTTGGACTATGCGATTAGCCAAGGAATGCCCAGTCAAGCCTTCATAGAATAGAATTTCCACTGTAGGATCTACAAGGCACTCGGGGCTGACTTTGAGGACAAGACTTTTATTTCCCTAAACCCTAAATCCCAAAACGCTAAACCCCAAACCGTAAACTCGGGCCCATGGGTCGTTGGAGCTTCTGGGGGCGTGGCTTTTGACATCATAAATGTTCACACGCTTTTGAGCAGTGCTGCAGGCGTACGGTGAGTTTACAGGGAACCAAACTCTTTCGTTCTTACGTGGTGATCGTTGCGAGAGCTCCGAATACTTTTAGCCATCCTTGAGATCCCTGGCCCAATGCTGCCGGCTAGCATCCCTTAGTGCCTTTCCATGAAAACTTCAAAAACTCCTAAGTACTATACTCCATATTATGAGGACTCCCCAAAACATCCAAACTTGGGAAACCCCGAATTGTCTTCAATTTGGCCTCTGTGCTTGTGCCTTCAACCGCCGGGGCACCCCAGCGGCAGTGCCTGCTGGTGCAGGAATTAGCGTTGAGGGCTGAAAAATGCAGACTCTTGGGAAATAGGCTTTGCGACAAACGGCAATGCTTCGTGAAGAGGTACAACATGACATTGCCGCTACTGCTATGCGATTTTAATCATGTCGTTCAACGACGGCTGACAGCTAGCGTCATATCCTGCATATGGGCCCTTTTTTTTCAGTCGATAAGAAGCCGCAGCACCCAAATTGACGAGGAATTGCGGGATCTACCACACATCTTCAAGATCTGTAAATTCCAAAAAGTCTGGGAATGAACATGGGATTCGCTGGTGGGCCGAGGCCACAAGCGCATGTCCAGTAACCTCATGAACTGTGGTGCCTAAGTCTAAGTCCTGTGGTCTTCTCACAAACACACATGCGGAAATTCAAGGCAGAGCTGTTGGACTCAAAATCTGGCCGTGAATAGCTAGGAATGGTCGCACTCGATCCCGGAAAAAAAAAGGGTCAAGAGAGAGAGAGGGAATGAGAGAGATAGAGACAACGAGCTTGAAACACATACGCTCTACTAACAGAGCTGCGAGAAAAACAACAACGTGGGCGTCATGCAAACACTCGGAAGGGAACCCTGCCTTACTCCAATTCTTCTGCCTGTATGCCCACGACTGAAATCTCATCAACCAACTCCTGCATCGAGTTTTAGAGCCTGCGCATTTCTTCTCACGAAAGTTGGATATGCCTCACGCGTTAGCCCTGGCAGCCAACACTATGAAACCGATTAGCTTACACCTGAAACAGGGCGTTTTCCACCCCTGACCCAGCATTTGAAAGGTCGCGCCAACAACGCCTGCTCCACCAAGCTATGCAGCTTGCATCCAGGCCGTCCTAAATTGTCCGGGTGCCGCATTCATCAAAAAACCAGGTTGCCATTAAAGCAAAGCGCAACATTCGCCATGGGCTCCTCAAGCGAGGGATCTCTGTGCTAGAGGTAGCCTTCTAACTTCTAATGGTCGCAGGTAAGATAGAATGGTGCTAACAAATGATCTTCTCTAATCATCTGAAATTGGTGAGATGAAGGCTAGATAGTTCTGATAACCAATGGCAGGCCCACAGGTGTCTCATGAATGTAAATCATGAATACTGATCGATCTTGATGACACCCATACTAACTAGCAGGTTCAGCGTCAGGTCAGGACTCCTACATCTGGAAATCGCCATATACATATATATCTATATACCCTAAGGGTCCAAGTACCCAATAATCATATACTTACCCAAAACGTGTACTACAATTACTGTTACCCAAATCCCAAGTATCTAATTATTGGGTACATGGACCCTCTGGGATACAGATATATATATATATCCCTGAAAGCCACCATGATTCTTTCAGAGCCCACCTTGTCTTTAACCAGAAAGCTTCGCCGGGGAGCGATCTGTGCTCGACAGCGGCTTACAGCCAGCCACCATGCTAGAAGCCGCTGCGTGCGGACCATGGCACCTCTTGGGTTGCTGTTAAGGAACTTAAATTAAGTTACTATATTTGGGAAACCCTACTATTTACGAAATATACCCATTATGGTAACTTAATTTAAGTTCCTTAACAGCAACCCAGCCTCGATGCGTTTAGGGTTTAGGATTTAGGGTTAAGGATTTGGGATTCACAGTCTAGAGTTAAGGGTATGGTCTTGTGGGCTGCTGTTCCCGAACAAGGGTTAAAGCTGCCATGATACGGATATGCAGCGAACAGAACGGTTTGCTTACACTGATGAATGAGTTTTGAAGGTTCTCAACGACAACCCATGTATGGCGTTCACACTTGCATGGCCTCAGCAAAAAATGCTTAAAACAAAGAAGTCATGAATGATGGTCGCCAAAAAAAAAGAAGGACCCTTGCCGGAAGAGGCCATAGCAAAACAAACTGTACCACTTGTAGGGTTTGAGCTTAACAAGTTGTGGGTTCGGGGTTCGGGTTTAGGGTTCAAGTACAGGCAGTGCCCAAACAACGGTCATCTTTGTTACGGCCATCTACCTAGGCATCATACTTGTAATAAGCGACTTGGTCATGTGAAACAAATGCTACGGAATGAAAGCTTTGGTCTGGCTTTTGCAGTTTGAATCAGATGAAGAATCTTTTCCAAAACCGGAGTCAATGCAAACCCATCACCCAGGTCAGCGAAATCATTGAAGCTCTGAGATTACCAGCCCAGGCCACGCATCGAATTACATCCAGATGAGCCTGCGTCAACAGTCTTACTCAAATCACCTGGCCAAACAGCATTGATCGCGACCGTCGGTCTAAAAGGGTTCGTGTGGGATCAACGCATTGTCCGTAACAACCGACAAATACTTACATAAGATGCTCCCTATGCCAGCCCTTAAACTGAAAACCGTGCCTTCGCCAGTGCCGCTTCATGGCTGTCAAAGCTGCGGGCGTAAAAGGGGTGTTTTCTTGCCAGGGGTATAGCCTTCAGGGGGTAGTCTGAAACATTGCTCCATAAACAGCTAGTACAATTTCTATATATATACATATATATATATGTTGTGTATACGGCTATTAACATCGCCACACTCAATTGCACCACCACAACAGCATTCAAGCAGGTCACTGGCCTGCATACGGTTTATATATGGAACCGGAAACATAATGCACCCCTCCTTCCGCAGCCGATCTCCTTTAATAAAGCGACTGTGTAAGTGGCATGTTTGTTTGAGATCTGGACTGTAGTAGGGCTTTGACAATGCCAGCCCTTACCTTAAGTCCAAAACCTGGTCACCCCTCAATCTGTTCTACTTCACCATATACACGGTCCCTAACGTTGTTCTTCTGAAACTTCTGTAGGGGATGTTTTTACGAAGGGGGGTGCATGTGTGTTTACTCCTAACGAGAATCCCTAAGAAAACGTGATTATACTATCAAACGTAGATGCCAAAGGTCTCATGGTCCTGAGTTGCAAACCTGCAGTGCAATGTGCTTCCACTGTTTTGAACAAGGAAGGGTATTTGGGCCGTCGATGCAGAACTGGGCCCCATCTGGAATTGGCCATGTAGCGGTGTAGCGGCCACGTATTGACCTTGGAGCCAAGCATTCTACATCATAATCGTGGCTTGAGCAGGAAAACTGCAGCAGAAACTTCACGGCCCAAGCAAGCCTACGTCCATCCATCATACTACAACGCCTAGCTCAACAGCCCAGATTGTGAATATTTGAACCGATGTCCGTTTGGGAGGAGGTAAACGGGAACATCCCCTAGATGGACACTTGACGGGCTGCTGTGGGACCCCCGATAAGGACGAGAGGTATAGTCCCCCTTAAGTAGATAGAATATGGCTTAGGGTATATCATAATAAGATCCCCATATTCCCCATATTCTATCTATGTAGTAGCATCTTGGATTCGGAGAGCAAACTTGCTTTATTCTATCTAATCACTTTCAGAAACGTATACTAGGCAGCGCACCTTGGCACAAAGAAGGCGCCCCAACGAAGCAGCAGTGCTGACGAATTTCGGCAAGACTTCGCAAGCTAAAGCTCCCCACACTAAATCGTGATTAGACATTATTCCTTAAGTGGACCCCCCACCCTGTAATAGTGACTACAAGGGAATAATAGAGATTATATTAGGGTCCTCTTATATCCCTATTCTACCACTATTACAGGGTGGGGGGTCCTCCTAAATTATTCCCCCCGAACATGATCCCCACGCTGGACTTGCGAGATGTCGCAGGAAGGGGCTCGTTTTGCATTCAGCTAACAGCAGGCGCTGCGTCGTCTACGTCGCTCTTCGCCTGTACCTGGCAGATGCAGCAGCCGTAGCTCGGTGATCCAATCAGTATCAAAACTGGTTGCATCACAGGTGTGTTAGGGCCGTAGAGTTCAAGCTCTAGCGGTGGCCCGTGATCAGCTAGTACACATAAATATGTTCGAAGCGTTCAGGTTATCTTCGACGTGTGCACGGAGCCGCGCGGATTGCACATAAACCATGAGGTGGATTCGAAATTCCTGGACTGCAACAGCTGCTGGATCATGCTTCTTGCGCTTTGAATAAGTCCCAGGTTTTGCTTCAGATGCCACGTTTAGGGGTTTTCAGCTTAAGTCCAGCATCTCAGAATCGAACTGAAGGAAAAATGACCTCAGCAGGGGCATACGGCATTCGTAGCAACGTCTTAACGTCTTAACTATGACAAAACTCACTGTCAAAAGTTCAAGCCTCTGAGAGAGAGAGGGTATGACACACAAAGGCTGATCAAACCAAATAATTCGCATCAAATGCAAAAGAAAGATTACTCCCGCCTTTCTGCTTTGTGGTTTCCAGTCTTGGTGCCTTTTTGTCTAGGCAACCTATGCGACTCCAAGTTCCCATCCCTAAAGCCCTAAGCTTTTGCTTCACAAGTGGGGAACGGAAAAGAAGAAGGAAGATGCTGTAGGTTTTAGGTTTTAATGTTCAGGGTGTTGAGGGGGGGGGGGGGGTGGAAGGAAATATGAGCATTTTCCACGGGATCTGAAACCTAAACCCTAAACCCTCAAACCCTAAACCCACTCCCCTCAGGCACCAGCAGGATATGGCAGTTTCCAAAGTAAGGCGTCCGCAGAAAAATGCACCAAACACACCTAAACCCTAGCAGCCGAAACCCTTCAAAAAGGGGGGGGGGCGCTTTGTTTGTGTGGAACAGAATGCCCAGTTGGCTGAGCCATTCCGGAATGAGTTTGAATGCAAAGCCCAACTTGCAAAAATTATGTGTTAGGCTTTGACCTTCCAACTCCGACCGAAAACTGCTGCGGCAGGGCGGCGTGGGAGCTCTGCGCCTACAACCGCCGAAGATTCTGCGGACGAAGTCAATGATAACTCCTTAGGGTTGAAGCATGAGGAATTGGCGTCAGCACCAACCCCAAGGGTCAAAGGACCCAAATAATAGTGTTTTAGGGTCCACATATCATTAACATTCTAGTATTTGGGCCCTAAGACCCTATTATTTAAGTCCTTGGACCTTTAGGATGCACATCAGTTTACACTTCTTGCCCTTGACACCAAAGTGAGCCAGACCTTGACTCTAAAGTAGCCTTCCATGCGATTTGTCCAGGACAGCCATAGAGTGACAACTTTCGCAGATTATATGGGGGGTTTCCATAAATTAGAGGTCCTTTTTGGGGGGTACCTGTGACAAGGCTTAGAATATTTTGGGGGTCTATGCTGAGGTCCCCCCTATTTTGGGAAGCTACCAAATTCCAAGTGCCCATGCGCCCCTTAACAGATTTTAGGGAAGCCCTGGTCCTAGCACAAGCCCACTACTAGGGATCTAGGGTTTAGGGTTTACCTGGACCCTGGATGTCCTACCTTTTTGAGGGTATACCCTACAAATTTATAGGACATAACCCCAAAAAGGAAGGACATCCAGGGTCCAGGTATAGTTTAGGGTTTAGGGATCCCCCATGGTCTCTTTGCAGACCCCACATACATCCCTTGGGTCCCTAAGGGACCCCAGGGTTGAGAAGCCCCCACATCAAGCCAACCCTTTGAAAACACAGGTACCCCGGGCCCAGAACTGCAACGACGTACTGAACCCCAGGCCTGGTAGCCCCTCCATCACCCTTTGCATTGCCTATGCTATGCACGCATTTTAGCATCTGAGCTCCAACCCCCGAAGCTCTGAACCTCTACACCCCCGAACCCCTTGACGTTAAAGCCCTAGACCCGCAAAACCTTGAACCCCTAAACTCAAGGACTTGAGCTATTCCATGGTTTAGGGATCCAAGCCCGAGGGTACAAACTGTAAAGGTACAAAAGCAAACTTCCTGATTATGCCACCGAAATTTGAAACTGGCCCTTCTATAGGATTTTCGAAGCAGTTGCCTTAAAGCCCAAATCTTAAACCATTGAGGATGAGGTCTAAACCCTAAACCCTAAACTCTAAACCCTAAACCCTAAACCCTAAACCCTAAACTCTAAACCCTAAACCCTAAACCATAAACCCTGCTTATCTGCAGAGTTCAAAGCCCTAGCGGCTTCGAAGCTCTCGGCCTTCCTGGCTGCTGCGGGAAGTGCCAGGTCTGCTGCGGCGGTGTCGCTCCCCTATTTGCAAGGTTTAGGGCTTAGGGTTCCTAAACCCTATTTGCCGGGCTTTGGGGGCTTAAGGGGGCTGAGGGTTGTTGGGGAAAAGAACTCAGGATTTCGGATTTGGAGCTTTGAAGGCTAGCCCCGAACCCTATACTACACGACAGGGCTTTTGAGCTTTAGGGCTCTTGGGGTGTTGGGGATTTTTTCGGGCTCAGTGTTTTCGAGGCTCTTTAGCGCATTGGAGAGTTTAGGGCTCAAGGTCTCCAGTTCAGGGTCTGGGTTGATTAAAGCGGGCTTATGGGCATTCTGCAATAGGTCATGGATGCTATAAGCCTACAATATACGACTGAGCTTCCAAGTCGCGCTTTGGGACCTGAGGGGTGTCACAGATGCATGAAAGTTGTACATTAACTGAACATCTCATAAGAGAAAAAATCATAGGCTTACATGAGTCTGTCTTGGAGGGCACTGTCATGGCTTTCTAGGCATCATATTGGCTTCCTATGCGTGTTGCTCCTGGCTCAGCGGCTCGGGAGCTGCGGGCTTCAAGTAGAATCTGCTCGCATAAATGGCGTAATCTCCCCGAGGGTCTACTTCTTCCACGAGCAGTAAGCACTTGAACGCTTTCCATTTGAGATGCTCCCCTCAGAGCGTAGCAAACGAGATAGCGTTGCGGATGCGTTCTTAAAAGACAACCAAGCCAGCAAAAAAAAAATCACTGAAGCATTCCCCGACGACAAGCAATTACATAAACCCGGAGTGGACCAGTCCAAAACTCAGGGCCTTTTATCATACACCAAAGTAATTACTTAGGCTACTGCACTAGAATAGAAATGCATCTTGAGGCAGGATTGTACCAGGGATTCACATAGACTACCGCATCCGAGAAAACCCTGAATCAACCAGGAGCCCTATGCCCCTTGCCCACAAGACGAGCCGGCGTAACAGGCTAAGGGTCGCCCTTTCAATCCTAACAGATGCCACCATACATGTCCACCAGATTCGTGAGGACAACCCTTTTGTGAGAAGCCCACCGCGTGACACGTCATTACTGTGATCCTTACTTGGCACTGCTGGTTCAAACGTAGTTGGATGAAGGCTTCAGTGTCTCCTTTCTTCATGCGTAGAATGAAACCTCGAACCCTGCTGTAGGCTCTAAACCCTAAGCCTGACCCTAAATCCTAAAGTCTGTGTGCCCTTAGCTCTAAACGGCAAGCTCTATACCCAATACAGTAAGCCTTATGTACCCTAACACCTCGGCCCTAAGCCTAGCCCTCATCCCCGAACACTAGAGCCTAAACCTAAAGCCCTACCGCCCAAAATCCCATACTGGAAGCCCTAAGCCCTCGTACCAAGCCCTGTAAGTCCTCTAGACCTTGGGGTTGAGGGCCGACCTGAGAGCAAAGGCAATGTGTGCCAAAGGCCGGCTTCTTCGATGCAGATGGGCAGGCGGGCGATGCCTCCCAGCATATAGGTGTTTGTAAGGCGTAGCGTTTGGGGCTCCTCAGCATATGCAACGTCAAAACGGGCTCATAGCAAATTTGAAGTTCGGGGTCTCCCTCTATGTTCAGGTATGCATAGAAATCCAACATGGTTTCTCAGAACAACCCAAGTGTTTTGTTGACTCACTGCTGCTTAGGCTACAAGTGGGGGAGCGGATCCCTACTATAATCCCTAGACCAAAACCTAAAACCCTAAAGCCGTAAACCCTAGACCCTAAACCCTTATAACATACTCCCCATGTTAACTCCACCACCGCCTTAAGCACCAGTAGGCAACCTCGGGTCATAGGACTGCCGGGCCATTACTGTGCCATTCCCTAGACTGAAGAGGTCTCATAAGTCTTGGTTTAGGGTTTGGGTATAAGGGGTCAAGCCCAATAATCTCCAGGCCTTACATAGGAGCCCATGTCTGGGGAATCTAAGCCTTGACAAGTCCAAATAATCCCCCACTGACTTCTAATGAGGCCTTACACGGGAGCCCATGTCTGGGGAGGGGTGGTTATTGCAGCCCCATGGTCATGGGTGTTTTTCTAAGGGCTACCCTAGAGAACTCCAGGCATATGTAAGTGAGGGTTATACGGAGGACTGTAAAGGTCCCTCTCCCGGACTATACAAGAGAGGTAAGAGGGCAGGGAAGGAAAATGCCATGATTTAGTCCTTTCAGGGAGGATTCAAGAAAAAGAGAAACGTGCTTCAGAATCACATGTTCATGTAAGGGGGCATCTCATAAGAACAGAATCTGGGCGCACATCACACGATAAGTCTATAAGATCAGGGCGCTGAGTGAGATTCTTGAATCACATTGGTAGTTATGCAGACGTCTGTCTACCGTACGCGGAAGCCTCAATGCTGCCTGCAAGCATGCTCGGGGACATCTTAAAACAAGCTGTAGACGCCCTGATGGCCCCGATGCTCTCTGATCGCCAGGATCCTTGCCATCTTAATGATGCGGACACGCGAAAATACAAGTCGCAAAAGCTGACCCAGATTCGCATGGAACATCGAGAACAACCCGGTCCCCGATGAGTCCGCACCTCTGCTAGTGGACTGGTGACGGTCTGCCTCGGATACCACCGAGGCTTGCAGGATGCAGACCGCGCATGAGCATTTTTCCAGACAACAAAAAACGCTCCCACAGAGCTTGGTCCAGAAATTTCCCACAGAGCTTTCAGGGCATCATACAGTACAAATAAGGTTGATCTACGGGAACGTATGCAGCACTTCCTGCGTCTCTTGAGGCTTGTCCAGATAATCAGCGCGCCAATGTCGGCTGGTCTTTTGGCCATAATTCAGTGCTGCTACAAAAGCGCACTCCACCACAAGCAATCACCCCAAACCAGCGCTAACTCACAACAATTACGGGAACATGATTCTTGACCCTGTCGTTATGCATTGATAAACCGTACCTGTCAGCAGAGATCCTCCTCCGACGCAAGGCTCTATGGTATGGGACACCTGTAACCCCATGTACATACAGCAAAAAAATACTAAACCTCTAATTCATTCGTAGGCATGGCCCATGAAACTTATGATAAATCTGTAGGCGATTGCGGTCAGAGGTATCGCTTAGGAAGTTGCGGCACCCCTCCGAAAGATCTCCCTGCTGAATAAAGTGAAGTTTTGTACTGCAGAGCACCCCAATGGATTCCCTTCAGCACGTTAGAGAGAGAGAGCTTTCAACACCCCGTCATATTCCTGGGTTGAGCAAAAGAAGCAGCCCAGGATTCCCTGGATGCACCCAGACCATCTCCGAAGCCATGTCTACAAACTATAGGGATAGGGTTTAGGGTTTAGGGTAGGGTGACCCATCATTTAGAGAAACGTACAAAACAACACTCCAGCTGCATGAAGTAGAGTAGGATCTAAACTTGGAAGCCTGCTTCTTGGCAATGACCCCCTCAAGGCATAGCGAATCCAGACATGGGCCTACCTCAGTCATTTACGGGGCTGTATGAAATGCCCGAGACAGTGTACCCTAAACCCTGAACCTTAATTATACTAGCCCCTTTCAGCCGAGATGCAGTGCTTCATAAAGCACCATGATAGGAGGTGCCTGGTGCTACCAAAAGGCTAGGGTTGATAGTGAAGTACTTTGGACAGCGGAGGGGGGAGGGAACCTAGTAAGCAGGTTCCTAACAAGGATCCTGTCATGGCAAAGAAATTGTAGGCCGTGGTCTTGGAATTGGTATGCGTCCACCTGGGTGTTCAGAAGGCGCATGTTCATCTTTTTAACGCGAGCTTGAGTTTGTCTACTTGCAGTTGACCTTCTCTGCAAAATCTCACGCACCAGTCATTTTGTCAGTTTGTGGAGTCCTGCAGTCCTGCATGCTGTGCCACAGTCGCAAATTTTTCAGTGAAACTTTGGCCCTGGACCCTGAACCCTGTACCTTTACCCCTGTATATCGCTCTTTATCCCCCTCATGCTTTGCTCAGAGTGCAGAAACGGCGACTGGAGTTCCGCGGGACTTAGCAAGTTTTGGTAAATATGCTAATTAGTAAGAGCAACGCAGGAAAAGAGAAGTGGTGGATATATGGGGGTATATCAGGGTTTAGGGTTTGGGGTAGTTTGGGGATTCTAGCAACCCCAACCCCTTAAGTTGGGACAATGTGATAGTGTAGGGTCCTTTTCATAAGGGTTGAGGTAATCCAAATCCCCTTCTCACTTTCAATGCCCAGAAGCCATATCAGAATCTGACGTATATATCCCATGTCAAACCGGAACCCTGACCCTCCAAGAACGCTGCTGAACCCCAAGCCCTAAGCCCTGCGGTAAGGCTCGCCATCGTCGGGCCTAACGTATATATTCAACCAAAGAATGATCAGCGGGATGATCATGGGGATGTTGGTGGTGGCGGAGGGGGTGGCGGTGGCGGTAGTGGCGGTTGTGGCGGCGGCGTCCCAGCCCAAAGGGAAGACAAACGATGAGCTGCCGGAACCATGGGACAGGGCATGACAACCCTACACCTTTCGGCGCCTAAAAACTCTAGAATCAAAAATCCTATGCCTTTCAGCGCCCAGAAACCGCTA